>PVHP010011788.1:0-44418 GCA_004024765.1 Zapus hudsonius
CACTCTGTGTTCTCCTGCAGAGCTGAGATCTGCTGGGGAACCCTGCTGTGGACCCCAAGCCGATGCCGAGGAGAGGCCAGGGGCCCGGGTCTCAGCCCTGCAATGAAACCTCCGCCGCCGCGGAGAGCCTGGAATCCGCCCCGGGGGATAATGGCGGGAGCCCGTGGGGGCGGGAGGGCTCTGCTCGTTGGCGCCAAGTACCAGGAATCTGCCAGGAGGGAATGAAGGTGGAGCCTGAGGTTCAGAGGGAGGGCACAGCTGCTGGCTCCCCTGCAGCGCTGAAAGCTGCCCGGAACCGCGGAGACCCCAAACCTCCGTGGCCCAGCCCACTCTGTGTTCTCCCACAGAGCTGAGATCTGCTGGGGTACCCTGCTGTGGACCCCAAGCCGATGCCGAGGAGAGGCCAGGGGCCCGGGTCTCAGCCCTGCAATGAAACCTCCGCCGCCGCGGAGAGCCTGGAATCCGTCCCGGGGGATAATGGCGGGAGCCCGTGGGGGCGGGAGGGCTCGGCCTCGGAGCAGAGGGCTGCTCGCGAACCCCGTCTGCTGCAGCCCAGGGGTTCAGGAGGGAGGGAGAGTTCGAACTCGGGTTCGGCCGGTGTCCAAAGCCTGGATGCCAGTTGAGGGGGGGTCAAACCTTTCGGAGAGTCCTGGCGAGGCTGTTACTCGGTCACCATCTTGCTCCGCCCTCTCAATAGCTTTTTTTAATTCATCAAATACACATAGAGTAATTGACTTTGTTACTTATTAAATAAGAACTTTACTGTAGAAACACATTGCATATTGATCATATCATCTCTTGGGTTAAACTCTTAGGGACTCTCTCCCCCACCCCCATTCCACTGAGTGCTCTCCTCCGTGACTGTGGGATCATGAATTCACCAGTCATTCTTTTTTGGGGGGAGGGCGACAGAACAATGCCCAAGAGTGAGTATACCTTTCCAACCCTGGCTCCTGCATTCTTTTCTGCAGTGTTCCTGAGCCTTGGAGGGTGTGCTGTTAGTATCCTTTCTTGTGGAGCTCTCAGCAGCCTCTGATTTTCTGCCTAGGTGGCTTTTGAGTGTCCTCAGCTTCTTAACATGTGTGCATAGAGAAGCCATTGTGGCTTCCAGCTTCTCCACTCTCTGTAGCCCAAGGTGGCACCGTCCCAGCATCCTGCTGTGTGTGCTTCTGTTACAGAGCATGCATGCTGTAGACATAGGACATGTATGTTGTACGTCTTTAACTGTGTCCATGTGTTCCTCCTGGGAAGGGGACAGTGTGGCCTTGGGCATTTCTAATGCACAGAATAGAGTAGGCTGTGTGTAGAGTGTTCCAGCTCAGCAAGAGAAGCCACAGCAATGACTTTGTCTTTGGGTGTTCTGTCAGCTTATACATATAGTATGCATAAGTCATTTAAACCTGGACTTGGCCTTCTCGCTTAATGGTTGTTACTATCCCCAGTCAACAGATAAAAATTTAAGTGATTTGGACAAGTTCAAACAGATAATAACCGACAGATCCACAGTTCAAGCCCAGCATGCTGATTCTAACTAAATTCTGTCCAATATATATGTCCTATATGGCCTCAATGTTTATAGGATAAACTAACACATTAATAACATACATTGGGAGTCTAGGAATATGGCTCATTAGTTAAAGACATTTGCTTACAAACCCTGATGACCTGGGTTCAGTTCCCAAACCACCCTTATAAGCTGGATGCAAAACAAGCAAGCAAAGAAAATAGGCACTAGTGTCTGGCATTTTTTGCAGCAGAAGCAAGAGGTCCTTGCGTGTGCACAGGAATCATAGGGCGGCTGAAATAATACGATATGCAATAGCTATGTCACAATAGGATAAGTTCCGAAAGCATGAATTCCCCATCATCTCTAAAATTTATTTAATTTTTAAAATATTTTATTTATTCATTTTCAAGCACAGAGAGAGAGAGAGAGAGAGAGAGAGAGAGAGAGAGAGAGAGCGCACCAGGGCCACCACCTTGTGGGTCTGGCTTATGTCGGTCCTGGGGAATTGAACCTGGTGCCTTAGGCACTGGAGGCAAGTGCCTTAACCTCTGAGCCATCTCTCCAGCCCATCATCTCTGAATTTTAAAGCCTTATTTAATGTATCGTTTAATACTTAACACAGCTTCTCTGTTATTATATAACATCTCATATGGCATTCGTTACATAAGTCTTTGGAAACATTCCATGATAAACCCTTCCACTGAGGTGATCATATCACTCATCTCCTGAGTCCGGTTCTAAGTCTCCTTCCAACTCAGTCTGCTCCATTCAACTTGTAAGCACACTTACTCCAAGAGTTCAGGTTTTCGTCAGAGGAGCTAAATGCAATGAAATTGGAAATTCATGATTTTGGAAGGAAAACTAAATGTCAAGATGGGGTCTTGATTGGAAATATTTCAATGAATAAATAGACAAGTAAAAATAGACTTTCAACTTTTATCAGTCACTGAATATTGACTAAATGCGCGCTGAAATGTGGCGGGCTGCTCGCAGATTAATTTGCCAGTTCAATGTGCAAACTCCTTTGAGTTTTCCGCAAGCTGGACTGGGTCTTCAGTTAATTTCATTACGGCTCGAAGAGACTAGATAAAAAGCAAGATGAATGATATTTGAAATTAGTATCTCCTCGTCCAGGGCTAATCTACAAATCAGATATTGTAAATTTTTTTTATCCCATTCCCAAATCAAATCACTTCGGAGACTCTATCCTGGCTGGGTTGGAAACGGAACTCCCCAGAGCTGTGAGAATCGCAGCTGTGGTTCACATCTTTCCTCCACCACTTAGAAACAGGTTCATTAATTTGGATTTAGGTTTCAGCCTGGTCTCCCATGGAAGGGGAGGGTGGAAACACAGCGTATCAACCTCTGAGGACCTTGCAGAATTGAACCTAAATACATCGGCATTTCTTTGTCTGACATACAATAGGAACTTAGGAAGATTCCTTTCTTATTGGTCATTTGATTTTCCTCTCTTGAAAGACATTCTTTGCTAATGTGGCCCTCTTAGCATCTTAAACATGGTGCAGGCTGTTACAATGACACCATTCAAGGCTTTGCTGAAGCTGGGATGGGTGATGTCACAAACAGGAACTGGGAGACTTTGGCATGTTCCCAAGGACTCTGCAGCCACTGCCTCAGGAACGGAAGAGACAGGAACACACTTGGAACAAGCAGACATTGAGAATCAAAAAGCTCCCCTCAACAGCATCACCTAGCCCTGTTTTCTTCTTCTCTTCCTTTCTGATCACCCTGCAGCATCACAGAACAAGCCACATTGTTACACGTCTTAGAAATTCTGTAAAATATACATATGGGCTTTTTATTGAGAAATGCCAAGCATAACTTGGAGGCCATCCACTCAACTTGCCATTTTACTGGCAAAGTAACCTAGGATGCAAATAAGTAGTTTAATGAAAATCCCAAGTTTAATCTCCAGATGATGTGCCCTTGAGAACCCAGTGTCCTGTTCTTGCAAAAACAATTATATTTTTATGGTGACATTGTATGTGTGTGCCCACACTTGTTCTTAAAACAAAACAGGGAGATCACATGAGGAGTCTACAATTAAAAAAATCAAAATATACTGTAAAAAATAGTTGACTTCATCTATATAATAGTCCCCAGTGATCAATAAAAAAACAACACTATTTAAGCTTTCTTCCTGGGATAATAAAATGTGCCTCCCCAATATCTGAAATCAAGGTAATTAGGGTCTCAATGCCTTTGTAACCACATTATTTTTACTGTGATGGATTGAATGTGTGTCCCCCATAGACACAGGTGTTTTATTTATTTATTTTTAAATGTCTTTATTATGAATAATTATATACATTGTATGAGCAAATCTTGTGAATGTGTCACGGTTTTCCCTCCCCTCTGTCCCCTACCCACTGGGGAACGTCTTCAGTGTGCATTCTGGATCTGTCCATAGGTTAGGGGGTTATGAACTGCACCAGAGGTAGCCAGTTTTGTGTTGTTTTTCCCCCCTTCCCCCTTGTGTATTGTTGCTGAGTGGAGGCAATGTCTCTGGATATTCTCCCCCACCATGCCTCTTACATTCTTTCCACCCTCTCTCCCGCTCAGTTCCCTAGGCTCAGGTGTTTTATAGAAGCTTGTAAGTAGGAATTCCAGTCACCTGGCTGGAGGAGGCATCATTGGGGGGGCCAATCCTGAGGTCTAGTCTTAAGGTGTACTTGGGGGTGGATCTGATTTCTAGCCCAAAGGTACGCAGAGAGGTCTGAGCTCTGATGGGTTTTATGTGTGCTGCTGCTGGTGTTTTGCCAGGAGAGCAGGTGTGGCAGGACTGACAGCCAGGGTAAGACATGCAGCATGGAGAAACCTGGAAGGCACTAGAAGGGACATCAGGTGCACACTCACAGGCTAACATAGGATACAGTTGGCAGAAGAGAATATGGTAAGTTTCCCTGCTTCCAAGAGGACTTTATGGACTTGCTACAATTCTCACCTTTGCGATGTTGGATGAGACCTAGGCCAGAGGAAGAACAAATCTCCATCAGTCCACAGGAACTGCTGAAGCCCTCAGTCAGAGGGACCGAGAATAGACTGCAGGATGATGGACACTGTACTGCAGTTCGCTGAAGTCTACTCAACACGCGCTTTCCACTACGCACAAGCCCAGCTGAGACAAAAATTCCTCCAGGGTAACCTGGGCTAATATAAAGAGCTTATCAGTGAGGGAACTGAGAGTCCCAATCTGAGGAACTTTATGCACAAGTCAGCGACCAAGATTCTACCTGGAAACTTTATAAGAAAACCTGCCAGTTTGGGGATAGTAGTGGTCCCTCATAGGTTCATGCGTTTGAACACTGTGTCCCCAGCTGGTGGTGCATTTAGGAAGGCTGTGGAACCTTCAGGAGGTGGAGCCTTGGTGGAGGAAGTGGGGCACAGGGAGCAGGCCTTGAAGTTTTATAGCCCTGTCCAACATCCTCTATATCCTCTGTTTCCTGACTGTAGACAGGATGCGATCAGCCAGCCTCTGGCTTCCACTGCCTTCACCATGATGGACTCTAACTCCTGGAACTGTAAGCCCAAATAACCCTTTACCTTCCTTAAACTGTTTTGTGTCAGGTAGTTTTTAATCACAGAAATGAGTAAAGGAACTAATACAGGAATCATAGCCAATAGCAGCCTGTTTAGTGATTGGGTTTTTTTTTTTTTTTGTGTGTGTGTGTGTGTGTGTGTGTGTGTGTGTGTGTGTGTGTGATGGGTGTGTATATGGTGCATGCATGTGTGTACTATGTAGGTGCAGATGTGTATGCCCCATGCACACACGTGCAAAGGCCAGAGAAGGACGCCAAGGGCCCTCTTCCATTGCTCTCCCACCTTATTTCCTTGAGGCAGGGTCTCTCAGTGAGTGCAAGGCACAGTGACTCCCTTGTCTGCACCGACCTTGGCACCAGGACAGGCACATGTGACCCTGCTCAGCTTGTTACGTAGGTTCTGGGGAATAAACTCATGTCCTCATGTTGGCATAGCAAGCGTGTTTACCCTCCGAGTCATCTCCACAGCCCTGGGGCTGGTTTTCTGAGGCTCAGCCTGAGCAGAAGTTCTGGTGTCTCTCCAGAATATTCTGGGCACCACTGCCCCTCAGGCTGGAGCAAACTGCCAGGGCCAGTCCTTCCTGGAGGGCCATCCCTCTGTCTAGGCAGGTGGCAGAAGCCAGAGCAGAGAAGGTACCTATGGAGAGCCACTCTAGGGTGGCATGGGGCCTTGCTCACTCTCTCTTAGGACTCGTAAGCCAGAAACAGCCATTGGCTGACTTGGGCTGGTGAAATTGGCAAAAACCTCAACCCCAGGGACAGGAAAGGCGTCATGGACATCCACAGGAAATGGCAGCATTCTGACATTTGGGTCCTTGGCTTAACTCAGTTTGATGACAGTAGAAATGTTGTCCATTAGTTCTGTGTTTAGCTGGGCATCTAATGAGAACTTTCAGGGCCACATGAAAGAATAAATGACTGAGTTCCCAGAAGTCCAATTAAAAGACTTCTGTATAAATGTGAAGAATATCTACTTAGGATAAATGCATGGCTGTGGAACGCATACTTCTGACATCACTTATTAGCTGAAGACAGAGGTTTGTTTTCTAACTGCCTGGAATTCAGTTGTAACCTGGTAATAACACGAGGCTTTCACCTTGTGTATTGTCAGTAATATATGACCCCTCTAGATGAACTATTTACGCAGGAGCTGGGAATACCTTGGTAAATGACAGGCCCCTTTGCCCTTGGAACTAGAGAAGCCAGCAGCCTATTCCACATGACAGGTGCTTTCAGAGTTATGAGCCATTGCCAGGAGGCTTCTAGAAAGAAGATCTGAGCTTCTGGAAAGTTAGAAGAGGTGACGGAAGAAACAGCATTTATATTGTATCAGTGAGCGGAAGGCACAGTGATTCTCCTGTCTGCACCTACCTTGGCACCAGGACAGGCCATGAGGCCATCTCAGCTTGTTACGTAGGTTCTTGGGAATAAACTCAGGCCCTCGTGTTGGCATAGCAAGCGTGTTTAGACACCGAGTCATCTCAAGGATGCCTCTCTGGAAAGACAGATACAAGGTTGCCTGGTGACAAAAATTACTTCATGTGCCTAAGGCTAGGACCCAACAAGATGCTTTCTCTCTCAGGTCACTATCCTTACCTTCAAGGGCTTCGTGTCATTGTTCGTGCACCGTTCTAGTGACTCCTCTATTTCTTGTTTGTTTATTTTGGTTTGGGTTCCGGTGACAGGCTTTGTTGTTTTAGCTATTGTCTGGTTGGCTTCTGTTATTTTTCCCCCACCTGCTTGATTACGTGACAATCAGGTGGAGACTGACCCCATGCCTGCGAAGTGTTCATCTGGGGAGGGGACTAATTTAAATCTGACCATCACTGCTCATGATAAGTGGAGAGCAAAAGTCAAGCAGAGACCACTTCCTTCACTGGGCAACCAAGAGGGGTTTCTTGGCAGAAATATGCAGAGCCATGTGCAAAGGGGAGGGGTGCAGAGGGCAGAGTGAGTCGTTGGACTATAGCAAATGCTTCATTGTCATAAAGGAGGTCAGCTTTCCATCAGAAACACTTGACTCAACACACTGAAGAAATGACAATTTTCTACCAAAAAGTTTAGCCTTGTAAAAGTAAAGAAAGCTGTGAGGCACCATATACATTACTCCCTTGGAGTTCGTGCCAGTGTTAAGCATGCAGACAGCAAGTGTGCGCAGATGGACAGTCAGGGGAACGAGGAAAGCCTGCATCCCTAAGATAACCAAACAGCAGGGCATCCAAGAATCTGAATAATTAGTGATACGAGA
The DNA here is from genome assembly GCA_004024765.1 of Zapus hudsonius. Taxonomy (NCBI): domain Eukaryota; kingdom Metazoa; phylum Chordata; class Mammalia; order Rodentia; family Dipodidae; genus Zapus; species Zapus hudsonius. The sequence continues at coordinate 7,316 of PVHP010011788.1, forward strand.
CCCTTGCTTCTCCTCTTAGCCACTCTCTTCTGCTTTCCTTGTCTTTCTGTTCTTTGGTGCTTCGTGGCGCTGGTCCTGTGGCTAGTGTACCCTCTGCACTCATTTCCTGCAAAGACCTTTGAACCAGAATGCTTGGTTCAGCTTCAGCATCTCCCGCAGCAGGTGAATAAAAACTAACACTGCTAGGATTGGGCGGGGGGGGGGGGAGGGGTCTTGTATCCATGGTGATGCCTGGCCCGCTGGTTCAGCACCTGGAACAGTTCCCCTCACCTGCATTTCAGGCCAATTCTACCCACTCTACTTTCCTGGCTTGATCCCCAGCCATACCCTCTTTCTCGCTCTCTCCCCCTCTCACCCCAGCCCATTTGGGCTTAAATTTTTTCCAGTCCATATTTTGTTTCCTCACTCTTATTTGTAGATACCTCACTCACATTAACTTGCAACTTGACTCGTCCGCAACCCTGGCTACAGCTTCCTCCCAGGAGCCAGGCTGTGACTTTCAGACCCCAGCCTTTACTTCTTTTTCAAAAAGAAGCCAAGACCCCAGGGTACGAATACACTACATAAACTATATGTAGAAAAGGGGATGAGAGTGAAGCAGGTAACTCCCAGATCTTTAGTGGCTGATTCCACAGAATTAGTGACTTATGTGTGGCCCCATGTCTCGGGGTTTCTCCTGAGCTCTTCCGTGTGAATATTTCACCCATCATGCTTGTTCATCACTGTGTCCCTGCCATTCAGGCACCTTGCTAGGCGCATTCATGCACCTTGGCACTCGCTTTTACTGTGTTGTCCTCAGAAGCATCATTATTCCTACTTTATAGACAGACTAAGTGATAAGCCCGCCAAGGTACCAATAAGGCCAGGGCAGACTCTGAGGAGATGTTTCCCCAAACCTCAGCTCAACTCCCAACCCAACCACAAAAACTTGTGCCTTCAATTATATTTGCTTCTTCAATTACAGGTGTTTCCCTGGTTATAGCATTTGCCTCTCTGTCCACAAATAAATTCAATTTACTGGGGATGATGTCTCCGGATGCTACAGATTTCCTTTGTTATTTTCCTTCAAGGCCAAACCTCCTTGAAAAGTAGTCAGAAACTCCCACCCACACCCTGACCACATGTGCCTCTTTCCCCAACAATTCTTGCAAACAGCGGTTTTTCAATTACCACTGACCTTGTAAGAATCAACTCTCCAACTCATTTCTGTGGCTTTATTCTCTTTGGCTGCTCTGTACACACAATACTGTTGCTTTCGGTTCTAAAATCTCCTCTCCACGACTCTCCATATAGGTCATCAAGTTCATTCAAGTTTATGCTCATATGTTTTTCCATTGGAGTCTATGTTTCCTCCTCCATTGGTTGTTATTACAGGCGCACATTATCTTTCACCAGGATTTCACCAACAATTTCACAATGTGTCTCTACAGATCCCTCCATTTCCTGGAGAATTCCCAGCACTGAGGGGCTTAGTCTTTCTTTCTGTGCATGCCTCCTTAGGATCCTTTATCCTTGCTGCCTAACCCTGACCTCACAAGCCATGAACTTGAACTTAGGGCATTCTTTCTTTCTCTCATCCCCACTCCATAGCTCAGACAGGAGAACACCACCGACAAGCCCAGCTGGAAGTCACACTGCACAAAATGCCCTATGGCTTGTTAGTACAGTGGTGTTTATTACAGCTAGACTCAGGTAGGGCACAAGGAGAGACAAAATCTAAGAACTTCCATGGTATCTATTTGTCCTGCCACACCCCAATCTCCTCCAAGCTCCTGGTTCTGAATTCCCACAGTGCTAAGAGCCCTGGACATAGAGGTCACCACTGAATTATACATTGTCTAAAAATTGTTGATGCATCACAGGTATTAATTCTATGACCTCAGCTGGATTCCAAGTTCTTTGCACTCCCTCTAGATCCTACGATTATAACTATCCTAGCAATTAAAACCAAATCTTTTTCATAAATCTTCAAAAAGTTAAGATGTATGTCACTGTAGACAAACATATTCTTTTGTATTTAAAATCTCTTGGTACTCTTTATAGGATCTATTACCCAGCTGTATGGATTTCTGATTTCATCAACAAATATTTCTGCAGTTGTGGTGTGTGTGTGTGTGTGTGTGTGTGTGTGTGTGTGTGTGTGTGTGTGTATTTTAACTATGATTCACTGTACCAGAAGTGGTTCTATATATGAGTGTAATAATAATTCAATTTAAGGACAAATCATCAAGTAATTAATAGAGATAACTAATGCATCAGACTATTGTGATTTATATTGTAAACCTGACAGCCCTAGATTCACCTGTGAGGTTTGTATTGACTGATTCCTAGAGTCACCTGTGATGTTTATATTGACTGATGACCTGACAGTCCTAGAGTCACCTGTGAGGGATTACCTAGCTAGTTTACCCTCTGTGCACAACTGTGAGGGATTATCTTAATTAGGTTAATTAAGGTGGAAGGATCCACTTAACTGTGGACAGCAGCACTCCATGGGCTGGTGTCCTGGGCTGGATAAAAAGGAGAGAGCAGGCTGATCAGCAGCACTCATCAGTCTCTGCTTCCTCACTGTGGACAGTTTTATTGACAGAGCACCTCCAGCTGCCTCAAGCTCCTGCTGCCATGCTTCCCAGCACGATAGACTGTAACCTGGAACTCTATGTGAAAATAAACCCTTCCCTCCTTAAGCTGATTGTTGTCAAGTATTTTATTCCAGCTATGAGACAGTAACTAATGTACACATTAACAGAGAGCTCTGATCATGACTTTTCAATATTAGTAACACATAGCTATGTGCAACATGAAATCTAAAGAGCTTTAAAACAGAGCCTGCATCTGTGATAATAGGTCTTCACTCATTTTCTTCCTCACCACAGAAGCCCACACTATCTATTGTTTCTTTCAAGTATCATAGGAGTTTGTAATGCTTTAGTGCTACAAGAATTGTAAGAAATACAATACTTCTTGGCATACTTTGAGGACTGTTGTAGTCAACTTTCTCCGTTGATGCGCAGAAAGAACCTGAGCAAAAGCGGCTTGTGGAGAAATGGGTTTATTTGGCTTATGAACTCAAGGGGAGATTCCATCATGGCAGGAAAAATGATGGCATGAGCAGAGGGGTGGATATCACCTCCACCACAGCACTGCAAACAGCGGCAGGAAGGTGTGCCAAACACTGGCAAGGGGAAGCTGGCTTATAACCCCATAAGCCTGCCCCTGACAACACAGCTCCAGCGAAGTTGTAAAACCCAAACTGCCATCAGCTGAGGATTGATCAATCAGAACACATTCATTTGTTTGTGGGGAACACCTGGATCAAACCATGACAAGGACTTTGAAAAAAAAGAAGTCTGCAGGAATTCTTTTCCATTTTCTAGAAAGTTTCTGAACACTTTCTTCCCACGTGAGCACTGGGTTCCCCAGTGGAACATGTACGGTATTCCACTCCGCTAACCACATCATCCTGAGTTGGACACGGCAGGTTCTAGCACTTCTGGAAATATTTTTGTTCAAGCACAAACTAGCACAGAACCTTCCAGACATGAGTAGAGTGAGTCCCTTCTCTCTCACAGCTTATTAAGCAATGGAAAGGAAACCACGAAGCTGGGAAGGAATGTTGGTTCAGGAGTGATGGTCTTCTTAGCCCAACATCTTCAAGGGAGAAGTCTCTTCCAGGGCTCATTTTGGGGCATTATGAAAACAAGACATCTCCCAGAATTGCAGCTTAGGCCTTCCATTGAAGAAAGGGACCTGAGATAGGAGACAGGGAGAAGGGCCTTGGTTGGACACTACAAACAATTGTTTGGTCTCAAGCCATCTTTGGAGAGTCTGCTGCTTAAACCCCTAATAGCTTAAAGAACATTAAATGTTGGCACTCAGCAACAGCTCTTCTTCCTCCTCTTCTTCTTACTTTGAACACGTAAAAGCTTGAACCTGAAAGAAAGCATATTCAAGAGCACCTAAGTGCTTGGGTAGATTACTGCCATACTTTCCTTAGCTGTGCCCACAGCAATGCTATTCTTTTTCCTCAGCCTCTCCTCCTCCTTGTGTGCTTTGAAGAACTAAGGACTTCTAGAAGGTTTGATTCAAGACACCCTCCCAGGAGGGCCACCTGCCAGCACCTTCCCCCAGGCAGCAGCTGGTAGTGAACATGACAGAGCACCTCCAGGCAAAAGCATGGCCTGCATGCCAGTAGTCTAGCTGTTCTTCTGTGAGATGAGGGTTTTAATCTTGGCAGCCATAAACATGGTTCCCAGATTGCTTTAATATACAACCATTTTCCTTTGTGTCAAATAGGAGGGGTCGCCTGTCTCTGATACACCCACCCCATCTTTCTGAAAAGCTTATTCCTCACCCCATTGTATGGTAACCTTGCTTTGCCCTGCTGGCACTCAACACAAACTCTCATGAAAGACACTCACAGAATTTCCTTGCCCTGGTATAGAAATATCTCCACTTACATGATAAAAAGAAACAGAAAATGCTCTCCATTTTCTGAGCCACTCCTGTGTTCAACTTTAGGCATTTTTAAAAATTCAAGCTTAGAACAATATAGCTATAAGCAATGCCGGGGAAATGTGATTTCTGAGAACCAGTCATCTGGCTAGTGTGCTAATGAATGCTCTTTGCAAGCCCCTTCCTTTCGACAAGCTACCATTCACCAGCAGATGTGCACCAACATGGCTCAGAGGCCGGAAAATGGCCAGGAACCACATCTGAAAATGCAAACGGAGACGCTTACTGGTAAACCTCTCCCGGATCCCACCCCTCCCATCCTTCTCATCCAGGTGGAGCAAAAATCTCTCCTTGCATTTTCCGATGGGAGCAACTCCATCTGGGAAGCTCACGAGCCAGGATGTTTTAAAACAGTGCTGAATGATTAAACACAAATCCTTAAATGGAAAGAGCTGATTTTTTTATTAATAAATATCCCAGAGCAATGCTGTCTGCCCACACTTATGCCCATGTCTGGCTGCTAGCTGATAAATATGGTGGCTTTAAGATATGACTTATTAGCATGCCTGTATATTTCTACCTCACACAGTCACCCAAGGGTGATTGCTATCTCTTAATTGAATTCTGTGCTGGCCACTGGGTCTTTCTGTACTTGCCATTATAATTTCAAGGATTGTAACTTCATTTCCTATTAACAAATAATAGTGATAAAAAAACAATGTTATGTATTTATGTATTCTCATGTGTGGCAGCATTAGGTGTGGGGGTGGGGATATATAAGGAGAGTCACTTGAAGTCACTGTGCATTACAGGAAGACACAATTTAATAAGCCACACCAAATGTGCCTCTACAGACACACACAAATCCAACCACCTGAAAGTTTCCTAATGGTGGGTGGCAAACCTACAATACAGAAATATGTGGGTTTTTTAAATTTTTTTGCACAATGATCAAATCTGACATGATGGGTAGAATACAGGTGCACAGTTTCAGGAACAGTTATGAAACTGTTCATTTAGAAACATGGCTTGTGAGAGAAGTGAGGGAAGCCAGGGTGGTTTGGTTAGCCCTCTGTAGATTTCAGAGCCCTTGAGTATTGCCTATAATGAGGCTCAGTGGAGGAAGACGCCTGGCCCGGGTCAGGAGGGAATCTTGTCAGCTGTGTTAAGCACAGTGTGGCTGGGGACACCTCACAGTCCAGGGTCTTGCCTGCTTCCGTACCCATCCACATCCTTATAGAAAGGAAAACATTTGTTCCAATTATCTCAGATACAGATAATTTCATAAAGCATTGTGAAAGTTCTATGTCTTCCTGTCTGTCCAGTGTTTATGGGGTGACTCACAAGTAAGGAACAGGTACCATCGTAACTGATGTAGAAAACACCTTCCAGATATTTGTCACAGCCCAAGTGACCCTGTCCATGCATTAAAGCTGTTCCCAGGTCCATGAAAGGCAAACGGAATGGCTTAGTTCTAAGACTATGTGCTTGGGTCTTCACCATTGTCATCACTACCTCTGGTTGGATTCGGCCTTATGTGACCATGATCCCAGCCTCCAGGAGGGGAGCTTTCCTTCAGACGCCCCTTTAATATAATAAGGCAAGATTCAATGTCTCATTGCAAAGTCTCTAATGCAGACATGCTCTTTGGGGGACGTCTGGTATCTCAGAAGATGTGGATTCAAACTGAAAGGTCAAAGAGACTGGTTAGAAAGTTGTGAACACGGTGTTTAAGGAGCCGATCTTTCTTTGCTGGTTTCCAACTTGGAATTACTGTAGTATCCAGGATAAGCATGGGCTTGGGCCAACCATGGTACCCTAGGTCCTAGCTGGTTCCCAGACTTTCTTCCTAACTCTCGGGACCCCTTGGACTTCAAGCAGAGCTGAAGCCACACCACACCCCATGTCTCCCCTCTAGTGAAGTGCCCAACATAGAATCACTCACTTTGGTACCACAGATGACCTCATGGCACAGAACAATTGAATTTGAAATCACAGGTACATGACATTTTCAGTATTGGAGAAAATAACCTATTTTTCCTCAAGTTGAATCAAAGTTATACTCTAATACTCTACTTTGAGATTTTTAATACTACAGAAATGAGGAAAATAGGAAAGATACTCTGTTGCCTACAATAAAAATAGGGAATCTAAATGATGTTGGTGAGCACGTCCGAGCAGGGGAGGTAGACAAAGGAGGCGTGCTCAGTGAGTGTGTACAGAGGAAAGTGCCTTTGGATGATGGCAGAGTGAAGATCACAGCCTCCCTCCATGGTGTTAAAGAAACCCACACAGAACTCACTGGACAACATGCCAGAGCAGAAGCATCTTGTGGAAGAAAATGTAATCTGGTTTACAATTTGGAAGGAAATTCCGAGTCATCACAGCAGGGAAAGTACAGCAGCAGTGGGAAGTCTCCCCGGATCTGCCTAGTGTCTGGGCCCCATGTGATTCTGAACCAGTGGCTGGAATTCACAAAGCTGAAGTCCTCCACATCAACAGATGGGGAGTCTGAAATTCCCTGTGATGTCAACTCTGTTGCCCAAATGCAGGACTAGAAATTATCTAAACACCAAGACACTGGAATTGATTTACTGGGTTGGGTTGCTGGCTTTCGGGAACTCAGTGAGGCCGGCAAAAAAACAAGATTTGGAATTAAATGGGCACAAAACACAGAATGTGCCATATCAAGATGTCAATCAAAATCACTGCTGCCAGGTGGGCAGTGGGAACCTACTTGCCAGAAGGTGGGCAAAGCCAAGACTGGTGACCCAAAGGTCTCCCTCAACTCTTCTGGGTGAGCCAGGGAACATGCTGAGTCTCTGTTCAAAAGATCAACACTGCGGAGTTTACCTTCAAAAATGTGATCGATTTGGGTCTTTCTGTTGATGTCTGCTGTTCTGAACATAAAATACACTGCTCAACAGTAACACATCATCTAGATTCAGGGACTGAAGTCGTCATGAAAATAAATGTTAAATATTTCCTAAGTGGTTGTGTAAGGAGCAATTTAAATGCAAGAGATTCCAATGTACATGAACAATTATTAATGGCAAATGTGTGGAATGTCTAGTCTGGCTGGGGGGGGTGCTCAGTGGTTAAAGGCTTTTGTTTGCAAGCCTTCTGGCCAGGTTCAGGTCCCCAGAACCCACGTAAAGCTGGATGCAAAGTGGTGCCGGCATCTGTGATCCCAGCACCCCAACGGCAAAGGGAGGCAGAGCCAGGAGAATCTGCAAGGTGGCACACCAGCTAGGCTGGTGCACACAGCAGCAAAACCATGATAGACCCTGTCACAGAAAAGACGGTGAAAGGAAAGATATGGGAAAACTGTCCTCTGACCTCACACACACCATGATACATGCACTCTCACACTCACACTCACGCACACTCACACATACTCACACTCACACTCATACACACTCACAGACACACATTCACACTCACTCACACTCATACACACTCATACACACTCACACACACTCACACTTACACACACTCACACACCACACACACACACTCACACTCATACGCACTCATACACACACTCACACACACACACTCACACCACACACACATACACACTCCCACACACCACACACCACACACACTACACACACATACACACACTCACACACTCACATACACTCAAACACCACACACACACACCACACACTCACATACACACACACACACTCACATACACCACACACACACACAAACATACACACATACCAATAAAAAATGAAATTATTCTAGTTAATAATTAAAATCATTAATGAAGGTGCCCTTTATTGTACTCAAAGGGTGAGCCTGTAAAACAGCTGCAGTACACAAGGAAGGAAGAACCGCACAGTACTTATAAGCAAAATGCATCTTACAAAGCAATTGGAAATCCTGAAATAGGGTCACATGCCAGTTGAAAGTTACTAAGTGTTGAATCTGTAATGCTTTCCTTGAATGCTATAATGTGTTTTGCCCAGAGGAGGATGTACTTTAAAATCAAGATCTATTACAGGGGCCAGAGAAAGAAATTCCCTTTTATAATCAAGTCATGATTTTGTATAAAAAAAACTTTCAAAATCATATTTTAGTTCTCAGTAGCTGTGAGGTTTTAACCAACCAGTTAAAATGCATGCTCGCTTTGAATATGTATTAAAATCAGGATTGCAGAAGCTGCTCACCAGAGCAGCCTCACAGAATCACCTCACCCTTCCACATATTCCAAGCCCATTCCCCTCTCCTTTTCTCTAGTTCTTTCCTGAGGTAAACCAGAGAAAAGCATGAAGAGTTAAAGAGAGGGTGCTGTTTTCCTTTGATCAACATTCAAGGAGAGACACACAATCAACTGTTTCCTATCTGTTGCTTGCTAATTATTGCCCTGGAAAAAACCTTCAAGCCAACATACTTGATCAGTTAGCCACTTTTCATAGTCAGCCACATGCCACTGGGATGAATCTCCAAACCAGGCACAATTTTGGGGAGGAAAATATTTATTGAAATAACAGATCCAGGGGAAGTTCCAAAAATGAAGGAAAAGGCTGGCCCCCTTTCATAGACCCAAGCAGAGAGACAGAGACCCAGCACCTCCAAAGCAAGCAAGCACACTATAACTCACAAACAGCAGGACTGCCAGACTTGAGTTCCAGCTGCTCTTTGCATATGTATCCCTGGAATTTTACATCCAACTTAGAAACATCTTAGAGCCAGACTCCAGGAGGCCAGGCCAAAGTGACACCTCCTCCAGCCAGAGGGCTGGAGACAATTCACAATCTTTAATAAACCTTCTATTCTATTGCGGGACATCTATTCAAACTACCACACCACTGTACAGAATGTAGCCAATAGAGTTTTCCATCTACTCGGGCCATTATAATCTGACATTCCTAATGTCAAAAGCAGGTTAAAATTATAACTGACTTTGAAATTCTTCAATGCTTTTCAATCTTGCTTGATGCATGATCTACACAGATTCTAAATGGGAATCTTAAAAGTTGATGAATGGAGAATAATGCAACGCCATCTCTTCTTTACTTCTGGGACTTTCCCATGGTGCCAACAACATGTTAGGGAACAGGGAAGAAGGTGTCCTTTATTGTCCTCAAAGGGCAAGCCTGTAAATCAGCTGCAGTACACAAGGAAGGAAGACTGACCTGGCCAAACAATGCTCCCCACATCAACCAGAAGTTGTATAAGATTCCAGTATATAAAACCCAGAAGTGTAAAGCCACACACACACACACACACACACACACACACACACACACACACACACACACGTGTGTGTGTGTGTGCACACATATCCATGGACTTGTGCGTGGGGGAGTGCACTTTGTGTCTTCATCTAGGAACTCCAAGGTGATCAAACTGAGACTATATAATACTCTCACCTGTGCACATGGCTTCTCTGGTTTGGCCAGGCCATCTGAAGCAATAGCATCATTAACAGATCATAGCCCTTGTTTGTTTCACTGGACAATGCAAGAGGCCACTATCAACGAGAGCAATGCTTTTTACTCCATAAATTAAAAGTCCTATTGGCATACCATCTTCCCTGTTAAATTTCCCAAGAAAAATTTTAATTATGACAGGCAAAAATACAGAAGTAGCATACAGAGAGTTGGGAGACTTTTGAAAGAGAGAGAGAAAGAGAGAGAGAATGAGAGGGAGAGAGAAAAGCCGCAGGTTCTGCCTCTTTGGCCAGCAATGATATTTTCAGTGAGGTGTCTGTGAAAGGAGCCACAGGCTTCCAACAGCCTCATTTGCACCAGTCTGTGTCTAACTAAGTCACTTGTCACATCTGCACATATTTGTTTCTGGACTTATACACCCCAGGCAAGGCTCACTTTCTTTTTCATTGAGTTTCTTCCCCCAATGGATCTTTTTTCTCCCTTACAATGTAATTTCTTACTGCGAGTGGTGCTGACAACACTATATTAAAAGTCAAGTTCATGTCAACACTGCAGATCAACTATCAGATGTTGCTATTAACACTGATATCAAAATCATTAAGAAATTTCCATCATGTAAATTAATTATGAGAATTGTATTGGCATGAATACATAATGATATTAATCATGCAAATCATTAAAAATATGCCGTCTGCAAACAAATTACAGTAATGGGATAAAATGTCCTGGTTGTGGCCTCTCCACCAGTCATCAGGCTTGGTGTTAGCCACACAGGGCTTTCAGGTGATCACAGAGGAAGGGACAGAGTGACAGTATAGGATCAATGTTGTCAGTATCCACTTGGTTCGAGAATAGCAGAAATCAGAAGGCAGGGTCACTGGGACACGCAGACAGCTCTTTGTATAGCACCTCTACTGTACAATTATCTCCACAACTATTGTTGGAAAGAAAATGGGTTGACAACCTGAAGTCCCAAGGGACCTCTCACATTTAAAAAGGTGACCATTATTAAAACACTTGTGTTAGTGAAGAAAAAAAGAAATTAGCCTGAGTTCTCACAGGTTATTTCTCACCGCCCCACAAAAACATAATTACCACTCCTCGGTGAGCTCAAAAGAGAGCTTGGCTATGGAGTTGACAGATGCCTGCAAAACCTTCCCAGTGAGACGGAGCCACTGCAGTGATGGCACCGAGATGCTGCGGGGGGATATCTAAGCCTGTCAAAGAAACACACCCATAGAGCAGAGAACTTAGTTCAGTGGTCATTTCTGCTAATGAATGGATTTAAGACAGGCCAGATGAGCAGGAAGCAAGGAAACCACACAGATCAACTGTAGCCTCTTCACACCTTTCCCTCACGCCCACATTCTCTCCAGGAAGCTTGGGCTAGCGAATCGTAGACCCCAGAATTCACTTAGAAACTGAAAAATAACAAGAATCCACAAGTACTATACGCAGTTAAATTGTGTAAAACTGGAACATTTATTTATCTGCAGCATAAAAATTTCCAGTGGCTAATGGTGAGAAGGAAAGTTGAATAAGTTCCCAAGATAGTTGGTTTTCTAGGAAACAAGAGGTTACTGCTTAATGCAGTTTACACACTGTTACACTTAACTTCTTGTCGCTGGGACAAAGCACCCAACCTAAAGCAGCTTGTGGAGGAAAGGGTTTAATTTGGCTTACAGTCTCCAGGGGAAGCTCCATGGTGGCAGGGCAAAGGCTGGCATGAGCAGGGCTGGACATCACTTTCTTGCCAACATCAGGTGGACCACAGAAGCAGGAGAGCCAGCCAACTGACACTGGAAAAGTGGGGGCTGTTAAACCTCAAGGTCCACCCCCAGTGACACTCCTCCTCTAACAAGGCTCCACCTCCGAAATTCAGCTGGAAACCAAGCATCAAAAACATATGTTTATGGGGGCATCTAATTCAAACCATCACACTTACTGAGACATCAAAGCTCCCACAATTCCTCAGAAGTCCAGCCCTGCTGAGCTAGGTCTGTCTTGCAGCCTTAGCCTTAAACTAGATAAGGACTATGTCTCGTAGTGTCTCACTCTTAATATGCAAGGTGTTATAAATACCGTTTTTTTTGAAAAGGCCTCAGTTGTACATATGTCACAATTTAAAAATAGCACATTATATAAAACAAAACCAGAAAATCATTTAAACAGGCACGTTTTGTCAGCTTCCTGATCGAGTCCTTCTTAGCATGTGCAAGAGCTGGATTTGATTCTCAGTACTGAGGAAAGAAAGGCAGAGAAAAGCATCCAGCTTGTCACTCATTGAATAATTTTTTCACATTTTAACCTTACAGATGTTGACCATCCACATCTGGAATTTCCCATTTAAACCAACCGGACTATCTATGTCTGCATGAAGAAGAGACAGAGCCCAAGTCTGGGCTGGGAAGAGTCTTCTTTCCTAAATGTGGTAAAGAAATAGAAGCCTGACCAGGCTCAGTGACTCATGCCTGTGACCCTGGCACTCCTGAGGCTGAACCAGGAAGAAAGTAAGTTCTATCCTAGCCTGAGCAACCTAGTGAGCCGAAGGCTGTCCTGGGCTACACAGAGAGATTTCATTTCAAATAAGTGAACCAAAAATAGGGGGAAAAATCAAATCTTGTTCAGGACAGTCTCAGGAGACAATTCTGAAACTCAGGAAGAGACCATGGCTTACTCCACTCTATATTGGAAAGAATGTTTTACATCAAAAGTGACCTCTCTCTCTCTCTCTTTCTCTCTCTCTCTCTCTCTCTCTCTCTCTCTCTCTCTCTCTCTGTGTGTGTGTGTGTGGCATGTCAAATTTTCCATAAAAATGAATATTTCTTCTAAAATACAAAGTTTAACCTTTCTACTTATAGTACTAACTGAACTTTGTATTTTAAGAAAACCACTTCTAGGGTAATAGAGAAACTACATGAAAATTATAATTATATGCATGTCTCCCCTTTTCTCGTGCAGGATTTCTATTTTGAGAAAAAGGACTTATTACTGAATCATATTTTACCCCCGACCCAATCAAAGCCCTTGGTAACATTAACCCCAACTTCTGATGGTGAAGAACAGAGTCTCCCAGCAAAAGCAATCCTAATTCCCCTCCTAGTCCCTCCACTATCTCCCTGATATCACAATCTGTGATGACTGAGAACCCCCAACTGGGTTCTAGGTCAGGCATAAGGACAAGAACACAGGAGGATGGACAGAGACCCAAGACAAGCTCAGGCAAGAGTGGATCAGATTCACTCATGTGTATTTCTTCTAAGTCCAGAGCAAGCAAACCGTAGGGAAGGTGGAGACGAGGTAACCACCAAGCCCCGAGCCAGACTCTGCTGGCCTTCAGTCCACTCAGGCAACACCAGGAAGAGCAGTGTGAGGGCTTAAATGTCATGTGACCCCCTTAAGTTCCCCTCAAGTGTTTGTGATTAAGCCTCCATCCCCTGCTGCTGGAGTCCTTGGGAGGCGGAGCCTTGCTAGAAGAGGGGTGTCACTGGGGGTGGACTTGAGGTTGATTCGTCTCCCTACTGGGTGTTGAGAGCTAACTCACTCAGATTTCCTTCCAGACACTGTGACCAGATCTGGCCCTGGCTGCCTGCATGCCATGCCTTCCTTACCACAACGAAGCTTCCTCTAGAAACTGTAAACGAAAATGAACCCTTTTCCTTCCACACGCTGCTGCTGCTCAGGTGTTTGGGGTCAGCAACAAGAAGGTAACTGCTCCCACAGCAGGGAGCCCAGTTCCCTAGGCACTGAGGCAGAAGGCAACTTGGTGACCCACTTACTTGAGAGAGAAACACCCTGGACATCCATGTGGTTCAGAAATGGTTAGGCCATGCTTGGACCTACCAGGGCTGTTTACAGGCTACCAAAGGAAGGCCTTGGGTTTCTAAATCTGCTCTGGCAGGCTCCAGACCAAATCCACCCACTGGGCAGCAGAGACCTGGGATCTGGACCACTGTCCCATATCAAAACCTCAAAGCCCAAACAGAAGTGTCAGTTCCGGAAACACGTGGATCTCCATCAGGACCATCAACGGATAAGTCTGGGTTTATGTAACAGTGTAGGATTGTTAATTAATCCATGGCTATTCCAGAAAACTGGATGAGATCCACCCATGTGCAGGGGTTCTTGTTCATTAGAAATCTGTCCCCGGAAGATGACTCCCCAGGGCATAGCCTCTGAGAGACTATGACTAGGCATGATACATTCTCACCAGCCAACCATATTTTCTCTTACAAACAGGAGTCCTTTCTAAAATCCCAGAGTAAATACTTATACTGACCCTTAATTTGAATACACCTTGAGATCACCCTTCAAGCAGGCAAAGAAGTATTTTTTCACTCTGCAAGTGAGAGGTGATGGGACCCTTGGAGGTGGGAGCCAGTGGGGGGAGTTGGGAGACTGGGGGTGTGTCTTGGAAGGGGATTGTGTGAATGGCATGCTTCCAGCACGCTGAGCTGTCTCGACACAGGCCCAGAAACAATGGAGTCAACAACCATGGACTGAAACTTCCAGAACTGTGAGCTAAAATAAACCTTTACTCCAAGTAAGTCGATTATCATGGGAATTTTTTTCACAGTGACAGGAAGCTGACTGACACACCTCCTTATCGTCCTTGGAGTAGCAACAATGCTTACTTCATACAGACCTTGGGATATGTTAAAACAATTTGTAGCCTGGCATGGTGGTCCAAGTCTTTAATCTCAGCATTAGGGAGGCAGAGGTTGGAGGATTGCTGTGAGTTTGAGGCCAGCCTGAGACTTCATAGTGAATTCCAGGCCATCCTGGGCTAGAGCAAGACCCTACCACAAAAAAACAAACAAAACAAAACAAAACCCAATATGTAGAAAGCTCTTGGCAGTTAGTGACTGTTCATGGTAGCTGTGGCTCTGAGTCTATGATTATCTTTTAATAATTGAATAGAACCGTAATCTCACACTACCCTCTCCTACCTTCGTCTCTATTTCCTGGAGTCTTACTTCCTTGGACTGTCTGCTTCTCTTGGGTCCTGGTTGGAGTTGCTACCAGGCTGCTTGACAGCTTTCTTTTCCAGAAGGCTGTGTCCCCCTGGGGAGCTTCTCACTTTCTTGCATATTTGATCCAGAGCAGGTGCATCAAGGATAACTATTACGTTATGGAGGGGAACAAGGCAGAATAAATACTTTCAGAAAAGCAGGTTGAGCACATTTTGTAGGAAGATAATGCTGCAAGTTATGTAAACAAAACCCCTCGTGGTGGAAGGAGAATGCATGCAAATGGCACCCTAAGTAGAGAGCCTGTGATTTCTCTTCCTCCAGCATCCTTTATTCAGGGCATTAGCAGCACTGCTGGAAAGAGAGTGGCACCAGGGGCAGATGACTCAGTGAGCTCACTGTTGGAGCCTCATCTCAACATGGAGGGGAGGCTCTGCCTAAGCAAAGCAGCAGTGGGCAGACAGCCAGGGTGATGCAGGACATTCACAGCATGGTACCAAGTTCAGAGTTTAGCCGGATGACGGATGACATGATCAATGCAGCAACAAGGGGCTCCCCACCTGAAGCCCTTGTGTCTGGGCACAGGGAATCGGAGCTGGTTTAAGCTGTTCTGGCGTTATCCCACAAGGGATCTGAGGGACAAGTGGCGCCTGTTGAGTCCCTCTACCTCCAGACAACTGCGATGCATGTCATTGGCAAAAGACATATTTAATGCATTCATCTGGGGAAAGATCATAGATGGAAATATTTTTATAAGCCTTGTGAAAGTCTGAGCTGGGAATTCCATCCTCAGTTCCCTACTGGGGATTGCAGGAAAGCAATAATTAGAGATCAGTTACCTAACCATCAGTGTCCTCCCCCCACCATCTCTCTGGAAATATTAGTCCACGAAACCAGCATAAGCAAGGGAAACTGGGAAGTGAGGAACTTTCCTGAATATTTGCATTCAACAGAGTAAGATTTATGCATGAGATGCAAATTATTATGTGTTATTTACACATCTGAGGAAAAACAAATCTTGAATGTAAATGTTTAGAGGGCATATTATTTTTAAATATGAATGTAGCAAAAATTATTAGAGTGCTGGCAACTCCCACTCTGTTAGAGAGACATTTGGATGAGATTTTAAAAGACTTTTCCCCAGAATTACAGAAACCATGGCAAATAAAGTTTCAGAAAAATTTTTAAATGCACTGAAAGTCGGCATGCTGTCACATTGAGAATTCCTCAGAGAGATTAGTTGCATTGGTTCTCTATAAAAATTTGGTAATTAAACTTGGAACATGCAAGGTTCACCCCCTGATTTTCTAGCCTCCCACAGTTTCTGTTCGAGTTCAACACAATAGAACAGCTTATTTCTTGGCTACCTTAGTCTGGCTCCTTGTGTAGTCTATCCTTAAAAAGTGAAAAGCATGAGGACTGAAGAGATAGCTCAGTGGTTAAAGGTACTTGCTTGCAAAGCCTGATGGTCCAGGTTCAGTTTCCCAGTACCCACGTGAAGCCAGATGCACAAAGTTGAGTTCGTTTGCTGTGGCAGAAGGCTCTGGTGCACCCATTCACTCTTTTTCACTCTCTCTCAAATAAATAAATGAAAATGTGTTTTAAAATATAAATAAATAAGCAGCATGAAAAAGGCATCCTCATTCATCATTCATCTGAAAAATGATGATTTATTTCGTGGATGGGGCAAGCAAGCCAGGGGTCACCCCCAAACAGTCAAATCACCTCTGCCCATAATATGCATCCCTCCCTGCTGTGTGCTTCCCAACGGAGATTCCATTGCCTCCTCCTAGGAACCACAAGATCTGGCCATCTTTGTGGTTCAGATGAGGAAACTGCAGGGTGTAGTGGGATCCCCCAGACAGCACAGCTGGGAGGGTGGGGCCTGGGGGGATACAAGCATCACCATGCTGAGAACACCTACAGGATCATGTGCCATGGTCCCAGGAAAAGGAGATGCACCCTTGGGATACTACCAGGCGCTTCTGAAGCCAGGGCCCATGACCACATGTTATGTGTGGTGGGTATGAGCCCCTGACCTGAAAATCTGACTTCCATAATGTTCCAAAACCTAAATTATTTTTGAATGATAACAAGTGGAATGTCTGACATCTGGCTTCAGGTGAAATGTCACTATCAATTCCCAGATACATTAAAAATATTGTACCTTCTGTACGGATGTGTAAATTATATGTGTGTACATTAAATGAATTCCAGAGTTGGACTTGGGTTCCGTCCCAAACAGCGAATTCTGTACATGCAAATATCCTCCCACCCCCAAGTCTGAAACTCCTGGTCTCCACCATTTCAGGTGCCCTTTAACCTGTGCCTTGAAGAAAGCTGCTCAACTTCCGCTCCCCCGTCTTCACCACTGTGTGGTCAGCTGAACTGGATTAATGGTCAAGGATGTCAGAGCAGACTTCCACCTCCACCCCCAGATGTTCAATTATGATTCCTTCCCAAATGACACCCTTTTGGGTAAAAGAAAAGACTCCTAATTTATTGATAAGAAGCCAGTTAGCAAATGATTGAATGAATCCCTGTTACAAAATCCATATGAAAAAACATTGAATAAAGACTATTTTGCTACCATGGGTACCTCTCCTTTGAGCAGAAGTACTTGTCATTTGCCCTTAAGAAGCTCCTAGTCAACATTAAACTACACATTTATGATTTCCCTGGTAAATAATGCCTACCCACAATTAGACAAGCAATCCTAATTTAAATTGGGAATCAAAAAATAAATAAGACATGGAAGTAGATGAGGATCTAATGGGAAGCAGGGTAGAGTGGGAGGGAAAAGAGGAAAAGAGAGGGGAAGTTAAGGGATCAAAATGTATTGTAGGTGGCTGGAGAGATGGCTCAGCAGTTAAGGCACTTGCCTCCAGTGCCTAAGGCCCCCGGTTCAATTCCCCAGTACCCACATAAGCCAGACCCACAAGGCCCTGGTTCTTTCTCTCTCTCTTTCTCTCTCTCTCTTTCTCTCTCTGCTTGAAAAATGAATAAATAAAATATTTTTAAAATGTATTGTAGGTTGTATGAAATGTCAAAATATAGAAAAATAATAAAGATATTAAAAGATATGACAGAGATTTCAATATAAAAATGTTGTAGAGTAAAAAATTAACTGATCATAGCCAAAGAAAACAAAGATTTCTGCTTTGATATTGTTGTGGTCAGCTTTCTAGTCGCAGAAAGAACACAAGCAAAAGCAGCTTGTGGAGGAATGGGTTTATTAGGCTTACGGACTCGAGGGAAGACTCCATCCTGGCAGGGAAAACGATGGCATGAGCAGAGGGTGAACATCACCTCTGCCACAGCACTGCAAACAATGGCAGGAAGGTGTGCCAAATACTGGCAAGGGGAAGCTGGTTTATAATCCCCATAAGCCCACCTCCAACAACACAGCTCCATCGAGGTTGTAAAATCCAAACTGCCATCATTTGTTTGTGAGGGACACCTGGATCAAACCACGACAGATGTATATATCCATATTCATCCATGAGCCCACACCATCATCAGTAAACATGTCCATCCTCCCCAGGCCAGGCCTCTCTGAGTTTGTCAAGGGTCCCATGCTTAGATGGTCACCACACTTGATTTAATGTCCTGCTGTTGGTGTCTTCCCATTCTTAAGAGCTTTCCAACAAGAGGTACTGCATTGTCATTTTGCACTGGGTCCCCACAGATGGCGTAGTCAGTGCTGATACACTGGTGGGCTTACAGCTCGGTGGCTTTAAGTGCATGCACCTTATCGCAAGACCTTACAACCATCCAGCCCTGGAATGGTCACCTTCTCAAAGCGAAGCTTGCACCCTTAAGCCCTAGCCCCCAGGACCCTCAACCTTCAATCCCCATAACCATTCCCTTCCCCCCATTTCCTGTGTGGTATTAACACAGGCTCACACTTCTCTGGTCTAAAGCGTTGCGCTCCCCACCCCCCAATGCATATCGCATCCTAATCCCTGAGGGGTCTTTGGTAGTGATTGAGTCACGAGGGACCCGATGGCTTAGTGTCTTGACAGAGGAAGGGAAGGAAGCGCGTCCATCCACTCCGCTGCTTGCTGAGGCCAGCAGACAGCCTCTCCAAGCCTTCAGAGCTGTGAGCAATACATTTCCGTTGTTTATAAATGACCTGGTCTAAGGTATTTTGTTATAGTGGCCTGAACAGACCCAGACACTTGTATTTGTCTTTTTGTGACAAGCTGCATTTCCTTAGCATATCTTGAGGTTTACCCACACTGTAGTGCGAGCCAGCCTGCCCCCCTCTTCCCACAGAACAGCACTCCATTATTCACGCTGGCCACCTTCTGTCGTCCATTAATCATGGAAGACTCCAGTCCATCTAGAGTCTATTCCCCTCACCCCTCCAGTCTCTAGGCAACGGAGCTTCTTCCTTTCGCAATAGATTAGTTTGCGTCTTCTAGGATGTTAGGAAACTACAACCAGACGTTTGTGTGTTGCTTTCTTTGCTCGGCATATTTACCGGGAAATCCATCCACACTTCCTTCCCGCTGCTCAGCAGTGTTCTGTCTCAGAGATGCGCCGCAAGTCAGTTTGTGGTTTGTGATACTCTGTTGGGCAAGTCTGTGCACTGATTACAATCTTATCCTTCAGTTTCCTCTTTTTGATTTTTTATAATATCTTTCGTTTATTTCTTAGCAAGCAGAGAGAGACAGAGAACAGAGGTGCTCCAGAGCCTCCAGCCACTGCAAATGAACTTCAAATGCAAATGCCACTTTGTGCAACAGGCTGTGTGTGGGTACTGGGGAATTGAACCCGGGTCATAAGCCTCTGCAGGCAAGCACCTTAACCACTAAGCAATCTCTCCATCCCCAAGTTTTTTATTTTTAACTGATACATAAAAACATCAAACCTGTACATACTTGGGGCATCATGTAATGCTCTCTGTATGTATACATTGGATTGTGTAAAGTTTACATTTGGGTAGACACATCCATTCTTTCAAACATTTGCCGTCGCTTTATGGTAAAACATTGGAATCCTTTCTTCTGGCTTCTTGAAACATAGAGTACGTGATGATTATTTTTTTCCAATCTTAAATACTTAGGATTGAAATGACCGGGTTGAATGTTTAACCTTTAAGAAATGGAAAGTGTGTTTCCCTTTCTCTCTAATTGGCAGGACAATCCCTCCTTCCATATTTCTGAAAACATTTGGAAATGCTGACCTTTTCCATTCTAGCCATTTTCGCAGGATGCGTAATGGAAATGTACATGTTGCCGTGTGACTCGGTTTTTCTCTGTCCACGAACGACTTTGAAAGTTTTCCCACGGGCCGATTGCCGTCTCCATATTTCCTTCAATGAAGCATCAGCTGAGACGTTTTGCCCATTTTTAAATTGGGTTATTTGTTTCCTTATTATCTAACTTCGAACATTCACCCTGTGTTCTAGGCATGAGCCTTTCATCAGATTCAAGCCTTGCGGGTCTTTCCCCTGAGTGAGTATCGTGTCTGTTCATTCTCTCTCAGTGTGGTGAGTGTGTGGAGGAAGTGAAGGCACACTCATCCTGGGAGAATTCCAGAAGCAGAGCCCAGTTCTCCACGCTGTGGGCAAGGCTATCGCAGAGACAGAAAAGAAAGCACATACCGTGCCCAGTGATTTCAGCCAGGTATGTGACATGCCACCCCCACGCTGCATAGACCCCATTGTTCCCAATCAGCTAGACATCTTTTACTTCTGCATCTTTAAGTCTGTGCAGCTGATAGCACAACTCACAAATGGACGGATGCTGGTCTAAGGGTCTGCGTTTGTGTGTTAGGGCTGCCATTAACCAATTACCACACAAGTCTTCTCCCGGTTTAGGAGGCCTGGTTTCTGAAGACATGGGCAGAGGTGACTCCTGAGGGGGTCTCTGAAGGGGGTTCCACTGTCACACTTCTCGTGAAGATTCTGGGCGTGGCCTGACATCCGTGTTTCTAGAAGCATCTCTCTACTTGCTGCTTTTATCTTCATCCTGGGGACACCATGTGTCCCTCTTGACAACACCTCCCTCTGCGTGTCTGTGTGCTAAGTCCCCCTCCTTTGTCTCTTACGACACTAGCAATTGGACTCAGGGCCCACCCTGAGTCACCTGAGACCATCGCCTTACATATACAAGACTCCTGTTTCCAAATCGTCTGCATCCACGGCTTCCAGGAAGTAGGACTTTAATATCCACTATAGTTAGATGACACATTCTCAAATTCCTAGTCTTGATGTTCTCACTTGGTGGTCCGCTGTGAGGTTTCCTCCAAGGCATCGGGTAGAGAGAGCCCTTGTTACTTTTAGCAATGACATGACAGCTCATTGTGTAAGCTTACTGATCCGTTTCATGTCGACTGGATCTTCTTTGGGGTAGGTATGAACTGTATTGCAACAAGCACCCTGTCAGACACAGTCCTATAGTCTGAGAGGTCATTTCTGGAGAACAGGAGATGTACGAATGGCTTAGATGTTAACAGCAGTGGCCACCCTGCTTTCACGGGAAGGAACAGTGGACATTTCCTCTAAAAGCAAGTGACAACACAGCTTGCCCACACAGTGACCTTCCTCTGAGCCACCTGGGCCAGCCAGGCATCTGTCTCACGTTGCTGATATGGGCTCCTGGGTATCTTCTCCCGGCTTGCCCACATTTATACTATCAACTTGAAATGCTCCTTATACATTTGTAAAGCTTAAACCTCCTTTGAACTCAGCTTTTTAATTCCCTTGGCATAAAACAAATTTTTTTTCAATTTTTCTTTTGTCGGTTTCCTATTCTTGGTGTCTGCTTCCAAAAAGTGTTTTTTTAAACACAAATATGCTTATCATTTTTGCACGTGTGTATGTATGTGATGTGTCCTTGCATGCATGTGTATGTACACATTTGTGTGCGTCTATACACGTGTGCGCTAGTATGAGCACACTGGTGTAGAGGCCATACGTTGATGGTGGGTGTCTTCCTTCACACACTCACTGAGTTTATTTCAACAAACTCTCACCAAGTGCAGAGCTTACTGCTTCAGGAATCTTCTGTCTCCGCCTCCCGAGTGCCGTGGTAACATTGCCATAGCGCATGATCTTAACTCAGATCCTCATGTGTGTGAGGCAAGTTCTTTACTGTCAGCCAGCTCCCCAGCCCCAGCTTAGCATTTCTCTGACAGATTCTCTATTTATGTTCTTGCTCTTAAAGCCTCATCACATTTGATTTAAAATATTGCTACTAATTGTCTTTTACAGCTCCTATCTCTAAATCTTCAACCTGTTTCATATTTTGCTTGTCACGTAACATAGAATCCAAGGTGATTTTACTTTGAAGAGGCAGCCGGGGATTCTAGCGCCATTCCCAAAATGACCCTTTCTTGTGGAGTTTAAGAACTCCTCGGTGAAATTCCTTCAGTGTACTGGGCTCTGCCAAATGTCAATATCATTCCAGGTAACAGTTATTCTCGCCCTAGATCGGCGCCATGTTGTTTGGACTTTGGTGTCTTTAAAGTGTGTTTGACTTCTGGACAAGCTAGTCCCTTCCAGCACATTTCTGATTTAAAGTTTTGTTCTGCCAGTTTAAAATAATTTTTTCAATGGGGACAGATTGATTTTTAATTGGACTTCATAAATACACATGCTATTTTGGGGGCAACTGACATTTTAATGATACTTAATTTGATATTAAAAACAATTAACTGGGCTAGAGAAACGCCTCAGTGGTTAAGGTACTTGCTTGCAAAGCCTACGGACTGGGATTCAATTCCCTAGGACCCACATAAGGCAAGATGCACAAAATGATACATGCGCCTAGAGTTTATTTGCAATGGCAAGAGGCTCTGATGTGCCCATTCAGTCTCTCTTCTTCATAAATTAATGAACAAAAATTTAAAAAATAATAAAACATCCCACTTCGTTGAGGTCCTTTTTATATTAAGTTTCTAATTTTTTAAAAAAGAACCACTGCCTTTCTGACTAAATGAATTCATAATACTTCATGTAAATTGCTGCTACTTTTTAATAAATTGTTCTCACTTTCATTTGTAGCTAGTTACCACTGACTGGGATAAAGCTAAGATTGCCACATCTAATTACTTTACCAAATTCCCTTATTAATTACAGTGACTTTAAAATTAGAGTATTTTGGATTTTATAGACATGTACTCATTTCATCAGCAAAAGAACCATTTTGTCTTTTCTTTGCAAGTATTTTAATCATTATTTCCTTCTCTTATCTTCAAAAATATCAAATAATTGTGGCTGTAATTATCCCTGTCTTATTCCCAATTTTAGTGGAAATGAGTTTTGCCTTTTAGCACTTAAAATAATGTCTTTGGTTTTAAAAAATAAATTGTCTCTTTCAAATTTAAATTATTTCCTCTGAATTCTGATTTGCTTAGATATGTTACTCGGAAGACCTGCTAAGTTTTATCAAATGTCTTTTTAAAATTTGTTAACATGGCAGATTTTTCTCCTTAAAAGGGTTCATATGGAGAATTATGTCAAGACAAGTTCAAATAGTGAATCATATTACATTTCTGAAATAAACTGTTTAAAAAATATGAGATTTGGGTTGGGGACATGGCTCAAGACTTTCAAGCCTGCTGACCCAAGTTTGGTTCCTCAGCACCCAGGTAAATTCAGGTGTGAGGTGTGAATGTGTCTCTAATCCCAGAGTGCCTGTGGCAATGGGAGGCAGAGCCAGGGAAATGCACAACCCTTGGGTCCGCTGGACTCGCCCGTCCCATGGCAGAACAAGGGAGAAGCTGTCTGGACAAGGAGACAGGTTTCCTGAGATCATCCTCTGAGTGCCCAAGTAAATACACACACACACAGAAAGAGAGAGATAAACAATAAATAAATAAACAAAAATATTTTAAATATGGAATTTGGAGTGCACATGGTTAATATCAGTTGCTTCTTTTCAGATCATAATGTTTGCGTCTGTGGTGGGAGCAGGGAGGCTCATAGAGGTTTTCTTTATTTTGTAAGCTTTTTTATTGACAACTTCCATAAATATAGACAATATAACATCATCATAATCCCCTCCCCCACCTTCCCTTCTCGCCCAGGTCCCCTCTCTACTGACTCCCATCCTCTCCCCACCCTGTGGCTCTCCCAATCCTTCCATCTCCTCCTCCACAGTGTTCCATGCATGAGCAGCCTCTCTCTCTCTCCCTCTCTCTCTCTCTCCCTCTCCCTCTCTCTCTCTTTCTCTGCTGTGATGTTTATTTAAGTCTTTCAAAGGTGGACTCATGAATGACTTGTCTCAGCCTCTCCCTGACCACTCAGAGGTCGGTGCTGCTGGGAAGCTGCCCTTTCCCTCTGATTCCAAGGGAACTATGAACCCCATCACTGCAGCTGCCGATGTCCTGCCTTGACACCCAGATGAGCCTTGTAACTGTTATGAGTGTGACAAGAGGCTTCAGAACAGTGTCATTGCAGTATGGCCCAAGGGTGACAGAATAGACCCAGATCCCGAAGGAAAACAAATACTGGGCACGTGGAATGTGATTTCAAAACACCTCCAAGGCCTGTAGACAGCCACACACCATCCCTCCCCACACCCCTAGGCACCTGTGACCCACGGTGGCACATCTGAGTATGACAGGTAGGTGTGTGGCCAGCCACCTGCGCCTGTGCAGTGTGTGTGGACATGGCTTCCTCCCCAGCAGGGCTGCTCTGGCCCTCAGCTCACGCCTGGAGTCCACACACAGAGCAGGGGTCTGGAAAGTGTTCACTCCAGAACTGGCTGGAGTTTGTCCTGAGAAACAAGCTAAGCCCAGACCCCAGGGAGCCAGGATTTCCCTGAAGCCAGGCTCACGGATGGAGGGTGTTTGGAAGGTGGGGTGGTGTTGTTTCTAGATGCAGAAATTCACTTTGAGGACACTCTGCCACACCCCAGTCACCTCCCCACCTCCAAATAGCAGGCGGTGGGGGCATCATCCTTTCACTATGGAGCCTTAAGCTCGGCTGTGTAAATGTGTGACACACTAGTTTGCTTTTGTATTTTTCACTTAAAGACAGAACCCATTGCTTTCATTACTATAGCAGCACTTTTTTGAAAGAATAAAGATAAACCGATTTTTAGAAGAAAAAAAAACTTTGAAAAACCCTGGATAAGGTGTCTGTTGTTGTGAGGACTTCAGGGCACCTCTCTGTTCACACAAATCAGCTGCTTGCTTTTCACAAACTAGGAAGTGATCACATTCTTTTCTCTTTTTATTCAACGGTAGGTCCCAAATCAATTTCACAATGTCACTTTTTCTGCTAGACTATCGTTTTAATCATAATTTATTTTGTTATTTACTATTTGACAGATCAACTTTTTTATACTTTTTCTGTTAAAACCTTAGGTTTGTTTTAAGTTGTATAAAATAGATTTTGAGAACCTGTTTTGTTTGTTTACAGTATTTATTGGTAAGCACGAGGTTCTGGTTTCCTTTTCCTCTAGTGTCAAAGAAGAAGAGGAAGAGGAGAAAGAGAGAGGAAAAGAAAGAAAAGGAGGGCTGGAGAGATGGCTCAGCAGTTAAGACACTTGCCTGCAGAGCATAAGGACCTGGGTTCCATTTCCGCATAAAGCCAGATGCACAGAGTGGCACCTGCATTTGGAGTTCATGTGCAGTGGCTGAAGGCCCTGGGGCACCCATTCTCTCTGTCTCTCTTCTCCCCCACCTTGTGAATAAATAAATAAATAGAGTAATAAAAAACAGAAAGGAAGGGAAAGAAAAAGAAAAGAAAAGAGAAAGGAAAAGAATGAGAAATTCAAAGAGAAAAGAAGAAGAGAAGAGAGACTGGGAACTTGGTTCAGTGGAAACATAAAGCATTTTGCCATTTCTTTCCCTTAATAACATATCACTCACACTAAATCTACAACTATATCATAATATCTAATGCATCATCTACGATATCACTGGTCAGGCATTCCCCTCCTAAGGCGTTACTATGTGAGATGACTGTATGTTAAGATCTGTATATGTGTATATGTGTATATGTATACACATGTATTGTGTCATGATGGCTCTTCATCCTCAGATCTGTCCTTTGTTTTTACAGGACATGCTACTATGGTGTGTGTTATTACACACCTTTTCACAGCAGAGAGACGGGGGCCTGAGAAGATACGTAATAAGGTTCAGATTCAAAGGCTATTCCTCGGGGAACCAGGGAGATGGTTAAGCCCTCACCACACAAAGTCAGGAGTCACCCATTTCACTGGAAAATGTGTCTTTGATTATGCTACTGTCCCTGCTGAGAAAGTCAGAAAGTCAGGGTGTTCCAAATTAATCAAGATAGTTTATGCATTGCCCAGATAATTTGAAAATCACTTCTTAAGTATTGTTTTAATTACCAGATAAGCAGTGAATTTCCCAACACATTCCTGACTGGCCTCCGTAGATATGAGGATGGATGATAGCAGAAGAAATGACTCCTTTATTAGACTGATTGAAAAGTCCAGACACATGACCAGACGTCTGTGGAAGCCATGAGCACAATGTGACCATTCACTGCGGCTTCAAAACGGGGTGCTCAGCCAAGCTCTCAGCACAGCGGTCACCTAAATTGCTGTTTTTAAAAGCCAGTGTCTTTCCTTGCTAAGCCCAATAGCCGTCACATGATTAATGGGCGAGTGTCTTATTAACTGCTCTCTCACAGGAGCTGCCCCAGTCCCAGGCACCCTTTCTGCAAGGACCTTTCTGTAAAAGCCTACTTGAAATCATGCTGTTCTGACTGCAGGCAACTGCACCTTCCACCAAAACATCATAAAGAGCAAAGAAGCACTGTTTCCAGTAATCCAGGCCATAAATCAACCTGCTGGGAGAAGGGGTGGAAAGCACGACCGTTTCCTGCGTCATATTCAAAAGTCTGTCTGTGTAACTGCCTGTTTGGAAAAGCATCAGCTGTCCTGTGTGTGTGTGTGTGTGTGTGTGTGTGTGTGTGTGTGTGTGTGTACCAGGAATGACAGGGGGGGGAGGACAAAAGATATCTCAGCCCAGTTAAATCATTCATTCCAAGCACTGTAATCTTACTCCGGTCTTCTTTGCCATAACAGGATTTTAAGATTGTGATCAATTACCACCTTATCTATGTGGTGATATCACCCATCTCTGGATTTATCTGGGCCCAGCCGCTTGAGGAGAATGCAGTGTGGCATGACCTTGATTCCTTAGCACCTGACCTTAATATTTAATCAGCCGTATGTCACAGTGAAGCAACCCAGAGATGCCACATCGACCCCTCTGGCATCCAGAGACTCAGAGATGTTTACTCCCCCTCCCTTTGAAGACATCCCCCCCACTCAGCAGCCTCCCCCTGTGCTCCACACCCTTCCAGGGTTAGTTAGCATGGGTTTGGAAATCTCAGATGGCTTTTCAGTTGAAAATAATTTGGACATCTTCGGGTCAGTGATAAGATAAGTCTTCATCCTGAGACTCTGGAAAAGAGCCCTCAGTTTGGACAAAGAAAGGCATCAGACACTCGTGGAAGTCGTGGTGTTTAAAACACAAGCCCCTCTGCTCCAGAAACATGGAATTACAAAGAAAGAACACACACAGCTCCAAGGCTCGTTCCAAGGAAGTTGTTGGAGGAAGGTCCGAATGTTTACTGGCATTGACGTGAAGTCTCTAAACCTACTGAAGAAACGTCAGTTATTACAGTGTCAATATATTAAAGTGACAGCCAAGGAGCTGGTTTTCCTCACATGCTGACTTGGAATCCAATGAGCTTCCTTCTCAAAGCAAGGCATCTTCCTGAGCAAGGTGGGCTCCACTGTCTTTTGTTCTGGTTCCCACACTGTCGCTCAGAAAGGACATCCACCCTGGAAGCACTGCGGAGGGTCGAGGGTCGTCTCAAACCAGGGCAGAGGCGAGGCAGCCCTGTACGCCCTCATTCCTCAAGGTTATCTGTGTTTATTTACACAGTCTGCTAGCACTACACAGAGCTCTTTCCATTGGTTAATTCCTGAAGACGTTTGTTTCCTCTCTGATGAATAAGCTGTAGATTATGAAACTTCAGGTAGAGCAGGACTTTCTCCATCTTTACCCCAAACACAACAGCTGGACACAGGGTGTACCTGGGACCCTCCTGCTCTTGCAGTAGTCTGCGGTCCTAAGGGAGGGTCTGTGGGCCCATCTTCTCCCTTCTGCATGCCCTCCTAGACTGCAGAGCTTTCCCCAGTGCTCACGTGGCTGCCTGCGAAATAGCACTTCTTTTGGGGGTCTTGATGTGTTGTGGGAGGGGATGATCTTTGTGCTCCCTCCTTCTCTGATGTGAAGAGAACCCAGCAGGGATGGAGAGAGACACCCAAAGTCCCCAGGGGACCCATCATTGCCCAGTGCCTAGGGTGAAGCTCACTGTGGATTACTGTGAAGTCCATGTACTATGGTCGCCACTCTGAAATCCCCTGAGCAAGTCTCCATCAGGCCTGAACCCAATGTCTCTGTGGGGCTCCACATGAGTGACCACCAAAGGCAGGCCTGAAACTGACATGCAGAGCAGTTTGTTTTATTCTTATTAATTGTAAATAACAATGTGTATTTATGAATAACTGACGAACTGGGGTAGGACATGGTGGGGAATAATTAACTCAAGCTGGTAAGTATATCTGTCACTTTGATACTTATAATTTTAAGATAAAGCATCTGAAATTTGTTTTCCTTGCCATTTTGAAATATATGATCAGTTCCTATCAGCATGACGCTGTAAAATAGACTTAAAAACTTTGAGTGTCTGAGAATCAGCTACTGAGCAATTCTGTTTGACTTCTAGGACCTAAGGAGGCAACGACACTAAACAGTATCTAATCTTGTGGAAGCCTTTGCTGGAGTTTCGTAAACCCTGGCATGCCCCTGCCCCGCCCCAGCTGAAGCCCTTGCATCTGCATCTACCATGAGGTTTGCTCAGCTCTCCTGCTAAGGGCTTGGGCAGCCCAGATGGTTCCTGTGACTTTGCTCTCTGCCGTGTTTATTTAACTGGCCTTGGGTGTCTGGCAGTAGCCAGTATGGCCTTTCCTGTATCTCTCTCACACCTCTTCCTCCCTGTGTCCCTGTTGGCTAGGACCACCCTACTGGGGGTGGAGCTCACAGTGAGGGGGGCACCTGGCATTTGAGTCAGTCAGGAAAACTGTCTCATATGTTGGCAGATTGGTCTTCAAAAGTCCCCCCATGTATACCCAAGGCCCCCAGACATGAGGAGAAAAGGGCTCAGGCATCTGGCCAAACACCCTCAGCTGTTTGGTATCCCCACTCCAAGGAAAATGCCTATGCCACCATGCTGTGAGACTCACAGAGGCCTCTAGAGACTGCAGCCTGCCCTTGCCCCGCACAGCTGAAATGCCCAGGGAAGCAGCAAGTCCCTCGCAGGGGACCTCTGTCTCTGGAGGGTCTCTGCACATGCCACCAGAGGAGTCAATGGAGAAGTGAGTGGGACACAGTATTAAAGGGACCCAGATGTGGAGCCTCCAGGACACAAATGTCAGACTCAAGAAGGAAGTCCTTGAGCCAGTGGGAATGAGGTGGAGGGCAGCCCTAGCCCAGCTCACATGGAAATCACAGGCTCCACGTGCTAATGAGACATGCACACGTCCAAATATCTGTGCTCAATCCTGGAGGACTCTGCCTGCAGAGCTGTACAAACTGCTCTGTGACTTCATCTTCATCTCTGGCCTCTGGTGGTCACATTCACTACAATGAGATTTTGAAGCACATGCGAGGAGAAGGGAACAGTGGAATCAGGATAACCCGTCATTTGCCTCACTTCAGAAAGGAGCCAAATCCCTGCCTGATCCTCACACCGTCCTTCAAGGGCAGAAGCACCAGGTGCTGGGATCCCACGCAGAAGTCAGAGGCTCCGGCAGTGATGATCTTAAAGGGAGCCCATTTGCCACACTGCAACCAATGGGGTGAGGTTGTGAGTTAGTGGGCAACCATTAAGGAAAGAGAAAAGCATGTCAGGGTGTTTAACTGTCCATGTGCACTTGGTCTGAAATAGGGCTTGGAGTGGGGAGGGGTATTGATAATGAACAGCACTGGGGTTCTGGAAGCTGATTCGGGAAGGGGAGAGGAGCGAAAGCAAGCCTCCTCTCCTGTCTCAGCACTCTGCCCAAGGACGCTGCTCGTGTACGAATGCTGGCTTTCAACATCAGTTTCTTCTTAAGAGACAGAGAGGGGCTTGAATAAGATGACAGAAAGTTTATCCCAAGCTTCCCAAGGCAACCAGCTCAGCCCTGAGCCCTGCTTGAGTCATTGATCCTCCATGGTAAAGGGAGAACCCTGGGTTCAACCCCCAGATCCTCTTCACATGAGCTATGCTCATAGTCAAAGACCTTGCTGGGATTGGGTGCATGCATCTCTTTACCACTCTGTGGCTGCTTCCCTCTCTCCCCAACTCCGGGTTTGTCAATGGATTGCTTTGGCCAATGGGATGCCCCAGGAACGACTAGGCTGGGACTTGCTCAGGAGTGCTGCACTCGATGCCTATAACCTTGCCATCCTGGGCACCATCTTGCTGGGAGCTGCAGGGTAACACTGGTCTTGTCATCACCCGTCCAAGCTCTCCTGACCCATGTGAGGCCATTCTGCCCTGCCAAAATGCAAGGCTTAGACCAGCCTAGCCTTACTCAGAAGGCCCTAACTGGGCCACAGAATCATGGCTAAAGCAATGGTGGATGTTTCTTTCAGCCACTCATTTTTGCAGCGGCTGTTAGGTAGTCCTTGATAACAGACATATTTCCATCCTGAAAGAAGCTGACAAATCTCGCCCTCATAAGAACTGCCACAGCATCAGCAAGGTCCATTACTGCACAGATACAATGGGCTTTGAACATGCTTTGGAGGCTGGAAGCCTAAGTGTCTTGAGTGTAGGACTGGCACTTCTGTGGGAGTGACATTTTCATTCATTTGGGAAGCATTTATTAAAGACTTACTAAGAAGAGGGAACACTACGGAAGGAACAGGAGGAAAGCTGGGAGTGTGGCCTGGCATGGAGGGAATAGTCACCCAGAGGGGAAGTGTTCTAGGAAGACAGGGATTGGGGCTTCCTAGAACACTGCAGGAGGAGGTGGCCTGGAGCCTTGAGGAGCAGAGGTGAGGGTCTCATATGTGATAAGGCCAGGCGTGAATCACCCACAGGGTTGAGGTGAGTAGAATCAAGTTTGTGGGCTGCAAAATGATTTGCTGTTGCGAGCACTTCCCTGACACAGAATGAAACTCTTTGATTTTTAATTCAACACACTGTCTTCAGAGTCCATTGTGAGGGAATAAGTCACACAGAGGGGAAGGTGGAATTCGGGTGTCTTGGGTCAGCAGCATGGAAAAGCTGGGGGTACCCAGTTAGATTGGAGCCTTGGCTAAGGACTGGGTACATCCTTAGTAGCAGTGGGTGCACATTTTGCCAGGTTTCCTCTGGGGTCACAACCTGGAAGCAGGAGAGAGGAAGAAGGGGTTAGATAGCCATCAGTGGTCTAGGATGCTGGGTGTCCTTAAACAAGAACACAGACACAGGAAGTCTCTGGAGGGGGGACAGGTGGGGCATGTGACTCCTGGGTGGAGTGAGAACTCTCTGTTCTGTCTGACATCCTTCACATGTACAGCTTCCAGAAGCTTTCTAGTTGAAGGAATGGTCAGAATAGGGTAAACTTCTATAATGGGAAGAAATGGTCAGAGTTTGTGGATTTGACCTAAATCAGTCCTTGTATAGTGCACTTTCATAAAGGGGCCACATGCAGAAAGCAAGCCTTTTGAGCAGGGAGGCTGTGAGGGCCTGACAGAGGTCAGCTGATGTGAGTGGGAAATCCTGATCACACATGACTGGAATCTCTTCCAGGAGCCTCTAGGGCGTTGAAGACAGAGCCTCTATCATCTCCCGTCCTGTGGTTTGCAGAGCCAGCTAGCTGGATGCAGGGTCAGGAGGGGGAAGGTGCCCTGGACAGCACTCAAGGGTGCAGTAGAGGGTAGAAGGCTTAGGAATTAATCTGCTCTTCTGAGCTAAGCCTTTCTTTTCCTAAAACCAAGAATCTTTATAGAGTAACAGAAAAAAACAGAGTCACCCAGTGAGCCCTAAACAGCTCCAATAGTTCTGCTGGTCTGCTCCCAGTTTCTCAGTGGCCTACATTAAACAGGACAGAACGGGACTCAGAAAACCAAAGCTGGAGTTAGGCTAATGGAGCCACATTCCCTCAGGGACAATCTTGGGACACTCTTGTCTAAAAGCTACTGGAGAATAGGTCAGCACTTGATTTCTGGAATAAAAATTGCTTCATATATTTAAGGATTTTTGTTACTATAAGGAGTAGCGTAACCCACAGTAGTAACTCACAGCAAAGGGTGGACTAGGCAACATAGGCTGTTTATTAAAACATAATCTAATGGTGGGAAGATTGTTCAGTGGTCAAAGGTGCTTTATTTGTAAAGCCTGCTAGCTTGCTTTCAATTTTCCAGCTACCCATGTAAAGTCAGATGGATGTCCACACACACACACACACACACACACACACACACACACACACACACACTAAAAAAAAAAATTTAAAAACATAAAGTCATGACCATGTGGATATTTCCAACGAGAAGCCCTGCAAAATTGTTATTTTCCCCTGAGTGCTCATATATTATTTACTAAATGCCCCTAATACCCAGTCACACTTACAAATGATTATATATTTACATGAATCCCAGAAGAGCCTTTTCTAATGAGGACAACCATTATAATGTAAAAGCAATAAACAACATCTTGATTTTTTGGGCGAGACTTGTCTGGATAGCAGGTACAGGAGACAAGTCACACTCACTTTTTCCTTTCCATGAAATCAACACGTCCCTCACCTATAAACAGAGAATGCAATCAACTCAAGTCTCATTTTCAAAGACTGAAAATTATTAAAGCAAAGATCATGCCTAGTAGAAATAATCTTTATAAAATACGGATAAAAGTAGGTTGAAACAAAGGTGTTAAAAAAGCCAGCACACAAACACAAGAATAACAAAGATTCAAGTAAGTGATAAAAATTCACTGAACATCAATAAAAGTCCACAGGTAGATAAATTTAGGGAAAACTGCCACTCTGAAATGCAGTTTTCATTTAAAGGCCCTGAGAAGTTCTGCAACAAAGACAATCACATTTTATTATACTTAATCTCTCATTTCTAAACTTGAATTGAGAATTATCATCTAAAGAATAATTTTCCAGGAAATACTAATTTGAGAAACAATAGATCATTTAAATAGACCGTGTTTTCCTTTCGTACTGGGCTTTGAAAAGTAAAGGAAGTGTTATAGAAAAAAAATTTGAAATTATATTGTCTCACACCGTCAGCCAGAAGCCTCCAGTTCAATTTTCGCTGGGCTGTTTGTGATCCTACTCTGGACTCCCTGGCCTTTGGGAGTGGCCGCTGTTCAGTGCAAAGCCAGGTCCCTCCCACTGCCAAAAGGGGGCGCCATGCCCTAGCGCTGACTCTGAAGAACCTGAAGACAGTTCAAGGTTAAGGTGGTTCAACAAATAACAAGCCAGAAATATAACACAGCATTGTGAAAGCGGAATCATGGCTCAAGAATGTTGTCATGAGAAATATCTGTGCCCAGAATTTTATTATTAACTCTTATCATGTGCACATTGTCAAATGTCACTCCAGAGCCCAACAGGGGGAAAGCACACCAGAAACCAAAGAGCATTTTAATTAAAAAAAAAAAAGTCATCAAATTACAGGGCCCACGTTGAAAATATTAAAGGCTTTAAAAGTTTCCCTACAAGACTGACAACACACATAAACCGAATGAAACTGTGAAAGTTGAAAATAAATTGGTAATTGGTTCTGCTGAGATGAGGGACAGTAGAAGTCTGTACATTCTGTAGTCGGAAGAAGCACATTGTTTTGAGGAAGTGGTGTTTCCGTGACCTTCACGCCTCCAATTCAGATTATCTTTCCTTAAACCTGTTCAACTTTATCTACCACTCCAACTTCCTCAAAGGGACCAAACCTAAAAGTGCTTCTAAATGCTGGCCTTTGGAATTGTGAACAAGCTGAAATCTTGAGTTCAACATGGAAGGAGTGACATTGGGGGCCAGAATCACTGGGCAGATGACAGAGTGTCCGGCAGGATCAAAGCGGCCAAATGGACTTAGTTGACAGGCACTTAGGGCTCACAGTCCCGCTGGGGAGCACTGTGCCTCTGACAGGTGCAGGGGCGTGGGATGAGGGATTTGTGGGAGCTTGGAACAACTTATTCCTTTGCGAGCCCTGCGAGGGACGGTGTGTGCAATACGTAGCCTCCCAGGCACCCGAGACATCGCCTAAGGGAGACAGTCCAGCCCGTGGGACTCTTTCATTAAAATACCATCACTATAAATAAAGCAAAGAGCCTACACTCAGATCTCCATGAACCCAGGCGCTGATGATCGGGAGACTGTGGGTACTTTGATCTCACACTTTGAGCTCATTAGAAATCAGTGTTAAGTCCAGATGTGATTCTCACGTAGTTTGCATTTCATGAAGTTGGTGTTCTCCCCAGGAAAGTGACCTGACCTGACCAGGGCAATGGGTGCCAAGTGCTCACTGTGACCTGTGTGCTGGGGCTGAGTTCTGAGGAGGACACTGGGATGGAAGTGCACGGTGGGAGCATTCACTCGGGTTAGTTCTTTGGCCTGCCTTTGCCCTGGGAATGTGATTTCAACAGAGAGCAGCAGAGGAATGTCCACTTCTCCAAGCAGCCCTCACCCAAGCTGGGCTCTGTGGCCACATGGGAGCTATTTCTAGCAGCTAGCGATGAGGCTCTGGGTGGAAAAACATAACCCTGTCTAAAGGGAAGAGTCCCAGAGAGCCAAGCTCATTCAAAGAGCACGCCTGCCTCTAGCCAATCGCCAGCTGGCCAAACCCAGTTTGCAAAGGCTTGGCGTCCAAGTGCAATTCTCT
This sequence comes from Zapus hudsonius, assembly GCA_004024765.1. Classification (NCBI taxonomy): domain Eukaryota; kingdom Metazoa; phylum Chordata; class Mammalia; order Rodentia; family Dipodidae; genus Zapus; species Zapus hudsonius. The sequence continues at coordinate 42,021 of PVHP010011788.1, forward strand.
GAAGCTCATGGTGCAGACATAGCAACTGCTGAAAGCTCAAAGGACCGCTTCACAGACTCAGCACAGAGCAAGGTTTTCAAGTAGACAGTGTCCTACATATCAGCTCAGAGGAAAAGTGTGCTGGCAATACTAACAGACATTTTCAGGGAATAAGGACCTCAGACATGGGACAGCCACTGTGGTGAGTCACCAGAGTGGACACTGACCCGCAGAGGTCCAGGGGAGGCAGCTCTAAGTTTCTGACCACGTTTTCAGACTCCGAGTCCTGTGCACTTTGTTAAAGCACAAAAATAATATGACAAATTCAGCCAGTAAGGAGTTGAATATATCCATCATAAATTAAAGTTTTTTTAAACGGGTACCTCAAAGGCGTTTTGGTGCGTGTTGACTCCCCTCGCCTAGGACAAACAATTGCATGTTTAAAATTTTTCAGTTTTCTTTAAGTAACTTTTTTAAAAATATCAAACCATACATAATTATTCAGCAAGTCTAATCTCCTGAAGGCACCGTGCGTGCATGGAAGTAAAGTATGGTCACATGTCTATGGCTGAACATACTTCCATCATCCGGGTGTTGGGTACTCAGTAAAATTTCAAGTCATTTCTTTTTTTAAAATACTCTATTTATTTACTTACAAGCAGAGAAAGATAAAAAGAAGAGAGACAGAGAGAGCGGATGTGCCAGGGCCTCCTGCCATTCTGCTGCAAAAGGACTCTGGGTGCACAGGCCACTGTGTTCATTTGATTTTACATGGGTGCTGGGGAATCAAACCAGGATCATTAGGCTTTGCAGGCAAGCGCCCTAACAGTTGAGCCATCTCTCCAGCCCCTCAAGTCATCTCTTTGTCCCCTTCCACTCACCACAGGGTTGTGTCACTACTTTCCCTTCATCCGTTCTCACAGCATTATGATCTCTGACTCAAAGCTGTCATGCAGGGAAGGCCTGGGACACCCAAGGAGGAAGGCAGAGAAGGGACAGCAGAGTCCCAGACCTCCCTTGTGTCCCTACCCATTCGGTTTCCATAAGCAATGAGCTCGGTCCTCTCCTCTCTCATTGCTATGCAAAACCAAAATTTCTCCTCATGCCCCAAAGTCACAACTGTCTTATGTGGCCAGAGGAACTTCAAAGCACTTAAAGTTCTTATGGATTTTATGTGATTAAATGTGTGGCCTACTGAATATTGCATTGCCGCTGAGAATGGTATTTTCAAAGGCTTGAGGGTACAGCACTGAACATTGTCTTGGGCCAATAGGATCTTGATATAATGCACTTTTTAATTTTTTGACATAAAAATTTATAATAATATACCCTCAAACAATGAGCATTTTAGATAAGTAAATCTGAAAAAAAATTCAAATCCCCAACTAGTTGTTTTACTCCAAGTTGTTCCGGGTTTATTTCATTACGTCAGAGGAGAAAGTGACAATAATTCAGTTGTTTTTATCTTTCTGTCTCTGAGGCTGTCCAATACTCTCAAACACACTGTGTGCTTGGGGGAGAAAAAAAAATCACCAGGGCCGCAAATATTCTGCGCATGTGCAAATGCTCAGTCTGAGGGTATGGTAACGAGATAGTCACCAGTTCTATGAACTTCAACAATGGCATCTGAAAAAAAAACTATGTGTGTGTGTGTGTGTCTGTGTGTGCGCGTGTGTGAATAAAAGCTGAAAAGATGTTGCATAATCATTTTGCTGTACTTGACAACACAAGAGAAAGAAAAGGCAGCCATAAAAAATGGCAAACAAAATCAGACAGTATTCACCCTCTAAGCACTATGGGATTTGTCAACATGGGATTGCCAAAATCACTTCAAAGGAAGCAAAAAAAAAAAAAAGTCAAGAACCAAAACACGTAGACATGAGCTGGTGGGAAGGCCCTCAGCTAGATTCATGATTTAACTATGATTGGAGTCAACAATAAAGCTACCTGTCATTCCAATTGTCACAAATGAAATGTGGTACAAATGAGCCAAGTTACATCAACTCCAGAACTTTCCAATAGCCTGAAAATATGAAGGACAATAAATAAATCAAAATAAAGTCAAAAGGACCAAGAGGCAAGCTATTGGCAGGTTGCTTCACTCCCGAGTGACCAGCGATGATGAGCCACTCGCTTTGGGAAGGAGAAGTGCCCAGCATAGCAGGCTCTGGAAAGGGTCTCTGGAGACAGTGTCCCTCCCGAAGTGTTACCTGAAACAGCGTCCTCCAACAGGAGAGGCGCCCGCATGCCTCCCAGCACATCTCCACAGCCTCCTGTGACAGGAGCTCCAACGCCTAGAACATTCAAAAAGGCAGATCCTTCCCATGTGTGGAGGGGTGCTTAAATCAGAAAGAGTGGGGTGCTGGGAGACAGGGCCGTCAAGGCAACCCCTTGTCCAAGTGGATCTCAGTTTCATCAG
>PVHP010011789.1:0-44457 GCA_004024765.1 Zapus hudsonius
TTTTTTTCTTGAATGGGATGGTTTTGAAAGACAGTCTGTTCAGATATAGCCAACATATATCCTTGTTGGATATGATATCAACCATTTACTCTTCTTTCATACATACCCAACTGTTGAAGATTAAAACTACATAAGAGGTGAGCCAAGTACTTCTATAAAATGTATTTTGACCATGGCCATGAAAAGCATTTGTTTTTCCCCCAATTAATGGAAGGTTATGAAAAGGTTTTGCTTATTTTATTACCACATACACAGAAGGGAAAATGAAGTTGTTATTACATTAAAAGCCAGCAGGGAAACGTAAGAGATACTTTAAAAATGTGAGTGTATTAATGACATGTCTCATTGCTGTGACAAAACATACAACAAAAACAATTCAAGGAAGGAAGAGTTGATTTTGGCTCCTCGTTTAAGAAGGACTACAATCCATCATGACAGAGAAGGGCATGGTGGCAGAAATGGGAGGTTGCTGGTCACAGTGGGTCTACAGTGAGGAAGCAGAAAGTCGATAGGAAGTGAGTCTGGGTTATAAAAACCCAGGCCCCCAGCGACCCACTTTCTTCAATAAGGTTCCACAACCTTCCCAGATGGCACCAGCAGCAGGTGACCAGGTATACAAACACAGATGCCTACTACGTGAGGTATTGCATTCAAACACAAGTGTGCTTTTTTTTTTTAGGATTTATTATTTTTTTATTAAGCAGAGAGAGAGAGAGAGAGAGAGAGAGAGAGAGAGAGAGAGAGAGCGCACACCAGGGCCACCACCTTGTGGGTCTGGCTTATGTGGGTACTGGGGAATTGAACCTGGGGCCTTAGGCATTATAGGCAAGTGCCTTAACCGCTAAGCCATCTCTCCAGCCCACAAGTGTGCTTCTACTAGAAATGTGACATCCTGAAATCAGCGAGAGGTACGAGATGCTAACTCACAGCAAAATCAAGCAAGCATCTTCGTAGAGTCTGTGTTCCTTCAAGGAGCAGGTGAGAACTTGAGTCTGGAAATCTATATCCACAGATCGGGTGGAAGACGCTTTTGGTCACAGATCCACATGTTGTTCTTGGCTGCCAAGAACTAAAATTGTTAATCCCAGAAGACTAAAGCTAGGACAACCAAAGAAATGGAATAATTTAAGCACACAAATTTCAAGCCATCTTCATTAATGTTGTGTTCTGTGAAATTTATCCACAGAACGGTCTGAAGTTCAGCTAAAGGCAGTTGTTCAAATAGAAAAAGAGATGGAAGCTTACCTGTGCCACAAGCCATGACCTGGGCACTGCACTCGTTATTGGGCACCTGCAATAGTGGGTGAAGTACGGTGCCTCCATTCCTGAGGGCTTCTTGTGGGAGAAACCAGTGTGGACAGAGGACATGTGGGAAGCATCACACATTAGGACACATGCCTGGTACCACGACACCCACCCTGGGATGCCATCAACAGTCCTGTAGATTTTCCTCAGTACATTAGAGGTCTAATTGGCTCTGATTGTCCGCATAAATATGCCCTAAGGAGCACTGGATACGGAGTCCATTAAGGCAAGAGAGTTCTTAGGTGCATAGTGCTCTACAAAGTCATAAGGATCTTGTGAATTATGTTACTTATTTTTTCCTTCTAATTCTTTTTTTTGATGTGTCAGCATGTATTTTATTCAGCATTATACACAGAAGCCCATAAGGGAATATGGGGGAAACTTCATTGTCATATGTGACTTTCACATGGTATATGAAGTCAAGACCATTGTGGTATTTTGTAATACTGCTAGACATATGTTTAAAAATACATTGCGGGGTGTGGAGAAGGCTCAATGGTAGAGTGTTTGCTTGCAAGTACGAGGACCTGAGTTCAGATACCTCGAACTCTCATCGAGCTGGTAGTGTATATCTATACTCCCAATACTCTCACTCCCATAGCAGAAGCTAGTGGGCCAGTTCACCTGCCATAAACAGTGTTGAACAATGAGAGCCTCTCACCAACAAGCTAGACCACGAGGACGTACACTGACATGTGTACCGTGACAGGCATGTGCCCCCACACACTCCCATGCATGCATATAAACACACATTCTGCACACAAAAAATTAAAAAGAAGCATTTAGGTGTCATACTGAGTCAGCAAACTGATCCCCCCCAGGCTATTTTTTTAATCTCTAAAATGAGGGTAACAGAATTGGCTTCCTATACAGGTAATGAATTTATAACTCTATAAATTTAAACATTCATCAGTCTCCTATTTAAAAGCAGGAACATGACTATATGACTCTAATTAGAAATACAACAATGGGTGTTTCCTCTAATTCTTAATGTTCCCGTAGGGATGCTGACTCCCCCCCTACCCTTGATTTCACCTGGAAACATCAAATTGGAACTTAAGTGCCCTGAAAATGCATAAAGCAAATCCATCATGAACATAGATAATTGAAGCATCACGTATTTGGACACAAGGCGTGCTTTTGAGTGTTTGCCTGCAAGCTTACTGTCCAGGAATGCCTTTGGATGTCATCATAGCAGTTCTGCCCTTGATAAATCATTTGCTGTTTGGACAAGTCCTGGCCTCAGTTACTAGAGACATTTGTAATGGTTTATGTGGACAACAATACAAACAGCCACCTAGCAACATGCTCTTTGGTCCCATGTGGTCAGGGGTAGATGCATGCTAGAGATAGTGAATACTGAGTAGCAAGCATTGTTGGAGGCCCACTGTGCACAAGAGGTGTCAGTGGGCATTGTATAGGAAGAATGCTTGTGTTTTGCTAGTTGGTTGGTACTGTTCTACTAATACATGATGTCAAATGGTCTTCCTCCCAATGTCTAGCAGCCAGTAGCTTGGTAAGTACTTGCTGATTGGATGAATGAATAAGTGAATGGTTTTCAGGCGAATGTCCAATGTAACTAAGCAAATTCTGTGTAAAGTTTCTTTCCATGAAGACTCTCTTGTGTGTCCCTGGCCATTTGTGGAGTTGGGGTGGACATACACCACCTTTGTAACTCACATTTTATAGACAAGGAAACTAGGTGATTCCCCTAAGGCATGTGTCTAGAAATGACATCAGTGTCTGCTAAATTAACCCCCAGACTACCTCATCTGCAAATTCAGCTGGCTTTTGGAACTCCTAGTTGTCTCTAGTATTATTATGGCTGTTATGAATCCTTCTATTTTCAACTCTCTCTTCCTTTCTCTCTGCTTTCATGCCCCTTTTTGATTTGTAATCTTTAGATCGGTTCTTAAAAGTCTGAGTTTCAGGTGACTAGCTAGATCTTTTGGATCGAATTTACTGGAGAAAATGGATGTTGTATGGTAAAGAATCTTCCGCTGAGGCTCTTATGAATACAATGAGGGATATGGGAGCTCTTGGAACTCAAGCTGTGGATGGGATTTGAAGCAAAGAGTGGAGCTTGAGAACAGAGCCACAGGGAAGCTCAGGGTAGGAATGAAGGCATCGCTACTGTGTGTTCTGTCCAGACACTTTGCGGCCTAATTTCTTTTTCCTAAGTGTGAAGCTAGACCAGAGCACTGGAGGAAGGGATCAGGGAAGTGTGGAGCATCAGTTTTCCTTTGTGGACAGTTTTATGGAAACAACTGAGAAGTTAGAGTAAACGCAGGTCTCCTCTATGAGCACAGGGATTGTTTGCACAATGGCTAGAAGATATCTGACATGTAATCAATGCTCAGTCTAAGTTGCTTGAAGGAAAGCCCAGGCCTGATCTCCTATCCCAAAGGATTGTGTTCAGAGTGGAGGGTCTGAGCTTCCAACGTGCTTCTGGGCTGTTGTTCTGTGCTCAGCCCACCACTGATAGTCAGGGTCAACCCATGTCAGAGCAGTAAAATGTTTGTCCCGCTCTATAAGGGTTCATGGTTCCAGCCACTGTTCAAATGGGTGGTTTTCTACCCCTCTGACTCACCATGCTTGATTATGAAATTATGATGGGCTTTCGTTCAACTGTAAGACTGTGAGTGACTGTGGCTAATACATGGCAGAGAATAGGGGCTTAAATATGACAGGGCTTAAAATGGACTGCTTTGGGGAACTGAAATGGACACAGATTAATATGCTATCAATTTTCTTCCCCTGAGAGACATCGGGTCACAAGGAGATTTGGCTTTCAGAAGAAATTCAAATTGGTATGTGTGGCTTTTGGCATCATCTAGCGTCTCTGGAACAGTCTCAAGTCGATTGTCTTTGTTTCCCATGCTTTCCTTTGAGTGCTCAGCAAGACTCATGTCCTGTTATGTTATCTATATCCATGGGCTGAGAAGTCTCTGGCCAAGCCTTAAGGGAAACCCAGAGCCTAGATTGTGCAGGGAAGTATAGAGACTAGGTGGGGATGCCCCTGAGAGCCAGAGCATGGATGGCAGAGAGCATGTAAGGTGAGTTTCCATGGAGGGAGGTGATTGATAGATCTATAAAGGGAGATGTTTGTAGTTCATGATGCCTGGTGCTAGGAGATGACCATGGTGTACACCACGTGTTCTCTGACAGTATCCTGTATGGACAAAGGCCAGCTGCAGAAAAACTGGGGCAATTGGACTGGGAAGAAAAAGCAAATGAAAATAAGATGTTGGATTGAGAAATTAAAGAAGTGTAAAAAGTATAAGCTTTTTCTTTTAACTTCAGTAGCTGCAAAAAAATGGGTGAATCCGATGTTATCATCTGTCTCTTTAATTGTGTGTGTGTGTGTGTAGCCATAGTAATAGTAGAAGAGTAGCTATTCACTGCCTCTTGTTTCTTCTTATAATGTAATTGTATGATATTGAACATATCTCAGAAAATCCTTTAAGGAAGTCTGAGGTGTTGATATGGGATTCAAGTACCACAGAAAGAATTCTTGTCCAAACCATTTCCAAAGATATTCAGAGCAAGTCAATAACTGTCTTAGAAAAGGAAAAAATTGTGCCTTCATGCATCACAAATTTCTCCTGTGACTTATTGTGTTCTTCCCTTATATAGCTCTTTCTCAGACCAACGTGGACTGAGATAGGATTTATAGACTTGTGAAAACGCCATGTCTGAGGAAAGGTGGCCAGAGGTGTTCTGACCATTGCTCTGTAGGGTCCAGATCTGTTCCAGATGTCCGTGGATTTCAGAACGCTAGCTTTCGGGGACTAGAGATTTTCTAGAGTGTGAAAACAAGAATACCAATGTTTCCTCCCTATTTACTTGGAAATACGTATCTTACCATACATAAACCCTAGTATAAAAAATAAATACTGGCCACTATTAAAGTCAAGCAGCCTAACAGAAATCATGTAATTATCTTTCTTTGTAAATGGAGTTATTCCTAAATTTACTTGACGTGGTATTTTAAGGAATCAGTTCTTTTCCCAGAAATTATCAATAATAAGCACACAAAGACGGACTTCATATTCTGCACTGTGATTGCTGCATTCAGAGTTTTATTATGACACAAAGTGCAATGCAGTGGTCCTCAGAGACCCCTTGTTCTTGCCTGGCATCTCCCCTGCCTCCAAAGCCACCCTCGCCTGCTGGCACATGATCCCCGAAAGTGTCTACAGGCTTTGTCACATGTGGGAATTGTATTTTTGCAGTTAACATTTTTTCACTTGAGAATAAATCACAGGATACCTCTTGGAGCACATGTCTAGATATGAAGTGTTAACAAAGGGTAGGTCGAGTCACAGTTTTTGGAGGTAGCACATGTTATTAGGATCCCACAGTTTTCCACATCATTCCTTTCTGAACAGCCTTGCAGACATAAAAATCCTTGTGCTTGGGCTGGAGAGATGGCTCAGCAGATAAGGCACTTGCCTCCAGTGCCTAAGGCCATGAGTTCAATTCCCCAGGACCCACATAAGCCAGACCCATAAGGTGGTGGCCCTGGTGTTTTCTCTCTCTCTCTCTCTCTCTCTCTCTCTCTCTCTCTCTCTCTGCTAGAAAATAAATAAATAAAATATTTTTAAAAATCCTTGTGTTTTTTACCGTGGAAATTTGAGGTTTTTTTTTCTTATGCTTCTGAATGAATGAAGAATGAATATGAACTATTCCCCAACCTTTAGGTTTGATTTCTTAGTCTTTTCTCCTAAAATACTTGAAACAACAGAATCTCTTGTGATGACTTATCATCATCTCCTGGACAAAAGGGCACATTCTAGTCTTCAAGATCTTGTAGACAGCGATGCACCAAGACTGTTTGTTGGTAGGAAGAAACATATTACTTTGGTAACGAGTACATAGTAACAGCTTAGTTTCCTTTTGAATTGTCAAGATGCATAAATCAGCCCATTAGTGCTCTCTGAAGACTGCTTTGACAATAACAGACATGTTACTAATATAGGCATCCTAATGGCATATTCCCCTGAGGCCCCATGGGAAGGGGCTGCAAATCGGATGTTTCTAACCTGTATTAACTCACGTATCACAGGGAGCCATCGTCACTTGAAATAGGAAAGCAGATATGGTCCTGCTGATTAAGCACAAGCTGTTGGCAAAGAGGCAACGAACATTCTCTGGACCACTTAATTCAAGAAAGAACAAGCTCTGTTTATTTAAGAGGCCAGTGTGCCAGTTTCCTGGTTGCATTCTTCTTGTGAATATGCCAGACTATATTACAATGGATAAAATGGAAGAAAAAAGTATAAGTTAAGTGGTACAGGAAACAGTGTTGGAATATGTTGGATTGCCTACCCCCTTGGAATTAATCCAATTAATCAGTGGTTCATAGACTTGAAATCCTCTTTTTCTGTTTTGTTTTGAGAAGCAAGTTTGTGACTCAGGTTACAAGAGAAAATGATTTGGCCTGAGAAAGGAAAGGCCTTAGTTCACATGGGTTTTTATGTAGATTCTTTTATCATGGGGGAGCTGCAATTAAGGACTCAGGGTCTTGAGAACATGATTTTGTGACCTAGTTATTCTTGTACTACAAGTACTCTTAGCAAGTACTGGCTGGGCTGAAACTAATGAATTAAGAGATTCCAGCTGGGATGTGATGAAAGCATTTTTGGGAATCTCTGTATCTTGGCTAGACCACATGGGTTAGAACTTGGAGAAAGCTAAGCTAGTAGTACTATGTGACAGATTTATAGCCCAATTGATCGTTGGGCATTAGAAAAAAAGGCTGAAGTTAAAAAAATAGCTTGAGAATTATGACTTCTAAAAGAATTGCCATTGGAAGGATGCTGAAGAGAGAAAACAGGAATTTCCTACATAAAAGCAAACAAAAGTAACCAAAGTTGATTGTTAGCAGTGAATGGGAGACAACAGTAGGTTTGTAAAAAATATTTTATTTATTTGCAAGCAAAGAGATAGAGACAGATATATATATATATATATATATATATATATATATATATATATAGAGAGAGAGAGAGAGAGAGAGAGAGAGAGAATATGGGCACACCAGGGTCTCTAGCCACTTCAACCAGATGCATGAGCTACTTTGTGCATCTGGCTTACGTGGGTTCTGGGGAATTAAACCCAGGTCATTGGGCTCTGGAGGCAAGTGCCTTAACTGCTAAACCATCTCTCCAGCCCAACCGTAGGATTTTGATAGCGGCTCCCTTCTCCCAGACTCCTCAAAGCCCTTCTCTACATGTAATTCACCAGGACACCTCTTCCACACTTGAAGCTCACTAGAAATCCAGCTCTTCTGTGGTTTTCCTATTTCACAAGGACCAGGACTCTCCCCACTGTGCCCACCCAGTGACTTAGTGGCTATACAGCCTTGAAGAACAACACAGCTTTACCAGGGAAACTACAGGTAGTTCACTGAGAATGGAAACAATGACCCAGTCTTGGCAGAAATAAAATAGTCATTGAAATATTATGGACTTGGGACTGGGGAGACTGCTTCATGGGCCTGGGTTCAGTTCCCCAGTAGCCATGTAAAGCCAGACTTTTATGTTCTGTTTGCAGTGGCAAGAGGCCTTAGTGTGCCCATAGACACACAGATAGACAGATAGAGATAGATGATGATTAGATAGATAGATGATAGATAAATAGGTAGATAGACAAATAAAAATTAAAAATCCTGGGCTTTATAAAGTGTTTTGTTTCTGAGTAAATTAAATGGACTGAAACCTTAATTAACACTGCAGACAAGCAGGTGAGGCCACTTCGTGTGTGTGTGTGTGTGTGTGTGTGTGTGTGTGTGTGTGTGTTGGGCATCTTATTTTCCATGTCTCAGCTGTCTATTTTCTGTTCCCACCTGGAGGCCCCTGTGATGGGTCCACTCGTCAGAGCATCCATCGTCTGCAGTGCACACACTTAGCTTTTGTGTGTGTATGTGTGTGCACGTGTGTGTGTGTTGGGCTTTTGCTGTCTGTTTATGATTTGTTTTGGTGGTAGTGGAAACCAATCCCAGGGCCTCTGTACATTCTAACCCAGCACTTTAACATTTTGGCTTTGGATAATCAAATCCAAAGCTGCCATGCCCACATTAGCACAAGGACTTTCGGACTAGTTTTGTTTTTTGTTTATTTCTTGTGTATGTGTGATGTGGTGTGGTATGTAGTGTGTCATGTGTATGTACCTCTGCAGTGTCCCATGTACTCATCTGACGTGGCTAGAGGGGAACATCAGGTCTCTCCTCCATGGCTCTTCTGCCTGGTCTTGTTTTGAGCCCAAGTCTCTTTTTACTGATTCACAAGCTGGTGGGGCTCTGATGATTCTTGGATCTCTGCTCCCCTGCAGGACTAGGGTTACAGGCACACGTGACCATGCCCACCTGTTTTAGATGGGATATGGACTCTGGTGGTCTCAGGCCCCATGAGCACCTCATGCTTGCACACAAATCACAGTGATCAGCTGAGTCATCTCGCCAGCACTGTGAGTTTATGTTTTAGGTGAATATATAAAGGGAAATGACCAGTTCTCACACATTGCTTTTTTTTGCTCTTCCTACACTCCCTTCCCTCATCCCTTTATCCTTCACTTTTGTCTTCCCCACCCCTCTATCTCTCTGGGATTATGGGCAGGGGTCTTTCTGAGAAAGCCCTCGTGTGTGTCATGTCTTTCACTGGCGTTTACATGTACCCCATCAACACAGTCTGTTTCTGATCTTCACTCTGAAAATGTTCCATTTTGAAAGCTGCTTTTATAGATATCTAGGCTCTAGGACCACCTGTTAGGCAAAGTGATACTACTCTGTTCATATGATCTAAAATAACCTCTGATCGTTAGTGATTTTTAGTTTAGTATTTTTCTTTATATGGGGTGGATTCACCATTGATCTTTGTTCATTGAAACGGATATTTAAAATTCCACAGAGAACAGCGACTTTCATAAAATTGGACGCTATTTGGTGGCTCACTGCATTCAGTTCATCCTGCCTGGCATCCACAAAAAAGCATTGCATACTTTTCGCACTCTTCTGAGTCATTCATCATTTTATTAACATTTATCTGAATCTTTTCTAGCTCATGACATTTACATTGATCTGGCTTACCATGAAAAGAAGAACAGGCAATATTTATGGTTCAGTGTTGGGAATTCTGCAAGGTGCTTACAAAAAAAAGGGTGTGTTATATAATTCTTGCTTGAGTAAATCAGAGTCATTCTAAAACATATATCTGCCACTAGCTGCTTCCCACTGCCTTTAGGAAAAAGTGAAGACCCCTTTGCAAAAGCCACTGGGCTATTTATAGTTTGGAAATGGTTGGCTTTGTCTCATCCTCTGATGCCCCTGCAGCAGAGCCTGAAAGATCTGCTCAAAGTTGTAAGTTACTTCATTCTTTCCACCTGACACATTCTTTCTATCTGACACATTTTTTTTTGAGGTAGGGTCTCACTCTAGCCCAGGCTGAGCTGGAACTTACTATGTTGTCTCAGGGTGGCCTTGAACTCATGGTGATCCTTCTACCTCTGCCTCCCGAGTGCTGGGACTACAGGTGTGTGCCACCACGCCTGGCTTTTGATACACTCTTTTCATGTGATTTATTCTTATTCACCCACCAGGTGAGAAAGTTACCTCTAGCCATCCTGTTGAAAAATGATTTCAATATTTCCAGAACATTTTGAATATACTTCTGTTGTAACTCCACTGGGTCATTTCCCTTTATGGAATTTTCTCCTCTACTTTTCTTTGTACATAAGACAGACTCTGTTTTACGTACCTGTGCCTTTGATCGTAGTCAGTGTTGTGGCCTGAAGACCATTCTGTTCCGTGGCTGCCCACCACATTCCAAGAACCTTGAAGTTAGGACAAGGTTAAAGAGACCCACAAGGTGTGGCCCTGACTCTCTCTCTCTCTCTCTCTGATTGAAAATGAATAAATAAAATATTTTAAAAAAAAAGAGTCCTAGCCTTTGCTGGGGCATTGTAGGGCCATGCCCAGACAGGGAACCTGGAACCCCTTTTTATTGGACAGTAGAAGAGTGACTGTATTAGTTACTTTCTCCTGACAACAAGCCACTTAAGGAGGGACGGGTCTATTTCCACGCAGTTCAAGGTTATAGTCCATCATGGTGGAGAAGGGATGGTCACTTAAGCTTGGGCAGCTGGTCACATTAAGTCCAGCTTTGTCAATTTATCACTCAAATATCATGTTTTCAAGCCGCAACCTTCCTTCCCTAATCCCCATAGGCTCATGGCCATGGAAACTGTGTTCCTGCAAACTGTGTTCAGGACAACTTCCAAAGTTTCCAGAGTCATTAACAGTCCCAACATTATTCAAAAGTATAAGTGCAGATTCTGTTCTGAGACTCAGACAATCCCTCAACCATGAGCTCCTATTGTATCCAAACAACTTATTTATTACTTATATTTAAGTCTGCAACCCATTTTTATTTAATTTTGTGCATGGTATGTGGTAAGGCTCATTAATTTTGTGTGTAAATATCTATATCCATTTCTAGTACCATTCATTTCTCATATATTTTCCTTTTTTGGAGTATCCATATGTATGTGGGGCATGTTCGTGTTTGTGCATGTGCACAACATTGCGTGTCATCCTAAGGAGTGCTGTCTACCTTTTATGGAGAACAGGGGCTTTCATTGACCTGAAGCTTGCCAGGATGAACCTCAGGGTTCCTCTTGTCTCTACTGCCTCGGTGCTGAGATTACAAGTGGATGCCAGCATGTCTGGCATTTTTATGTGGGTTCTGGGGTTCAAACCCAGGTTCCCATTCTTGCACAGTGAGTGAACTATATACAGTCTGATGCTTTTCTTTTCTCTCTTCTCCTCTCTTCCCTCATCTCCTTCTCCTCCTTCTCTCCTCTTCCCTCCCTCTTTTTCTTTCACTATCTCACTGGCTGCAATCATACATACAGTAGCCAATAAAGGTGGAAAGAACTGAATCCTTGTTACGCTTCTAATGTTAGGAAGGTTTTTTTTTGTATTTTTTCATTATGTATAATGCTAGCTGTATAGTGTTGCAAGTGTCATTTTGCTGCTTTCATTTTATATTCTGTTGAGTTTTATCATAAATAGACATTTGATTTTATTACAGCTTTTTCTTTTTCTTTTAATTTATTGTCCATAATGAGTTACAACATTTAGTGGGCAAACAGTGAGTTGTTATCCCCAATTCCCCGCTGCCCTCCCCTCCCCACTCCGCTGGATAACCTCCTCCATGGGTCGTCTGGATCAGTCCTTGTGACAAGGGACCATGGATAGCCTAGTATTCAGCCAGGTTCTCCTGGCCAGGCCTCTGGATAGTCTCCCCCACCACGGCTCTCACAATCTTTCTGACCCCTCTTCTGCTCAGTTCCCTGAGTCGTGGTGGATGAGTATTAAGGATGCTTTAAGGTTGTGAGCTTAGGGGTCTTTGTGTCGAAAATCATTGGTTTCTGTCTCACTGGCTTATCCTGTGTTGTTTTAATAGCTGTGGCTGTGGGTATCGCAGCTTTTTCTGTATCTATTGAGATGATCATATTTTTCTTATCATCAATATGGTACACAACATGAATTGATTTCCAAATATTAAACTAACCTTATACCCTTGTGATGAATTGATTTCACCTGATCACTTGGTTATTGTGAATAATTATTTCGGTATGCTGTACTTTTGTTTAATAGTACTTTTCCCAGTTTTAGCATCTCTCCTCATTGGAGATGAACGTGAGTTTTCTTTTACTATCTTTGTCTTATTTTGGTATCAGGATAATAGTGGCATATAGAATAAGTTAAGAGGTCGGTTGATTTTTTTCTGTTGATTCATCTGGGGAGAGGAAGGATGGTGTAGAACAGTGGTTCTTTCTCCATCTGTGACAAAAAATCTATTTAAAGTTGTGATGGTTAGGTTTTGTTGTCAACTTGGATCATTTTAATTATCTTGGGTGGTTCTCTGAGGATGTTTACAGGAAGGCAGCCTCTCAGCAAGGGGCAGGATGTAAAGAAGCTCAAAGAAGTTGGAAGTAAACATCCTTTCCTGTGTGGGCCATGTAGGAAGGAAATTCCAGAGACTTACGAAGCCTTTAAGTCTGGGATAGAGTTGCAAGACCCCACCCTAAGCCTAAATAAAGTAGAAAAAATTCTCTTTGGCCCTCCTGCCTGTTTCCTGTTCTGTGTGTGTGGTGTAGGTGATGGGTTTTTCTTTATGCTTGGACCTGTGAAAGAGGACCAGCCTCTTTCACTGTTATGGAACTTCCCCTCAATCTATAGTTTCAATAAATACTTCCCTCCCCCAAACTGTGCCTTGTTTGGATATTCATCCCAGTGGCCTGTGGCTATGACAGTCATACCTAATGTGTTGTGGATTGATATTATTGTAAAATGCAGTAGAAATGAACCACTAGAAAAATTGCACAAAATATGCAAAATAAGCCCTATTTATAGGATTGATTCAACCTATTTTCACTCTAACAAATTGATACAATGTTTCCAAATAAGGGTAGAGCTCAGTGGTGGAGCATTTCACTGTTGATATTCCCAAAGTTTGTCATTCATTCATTCATTCATTCATTTATTTGTTTATTTGTTTTATGAGACATGTAGTCTAGGCTAGTCTTGAACTTGCTATGTAACAGAGAATCCCTCTTCCTTCTGCTTCTATCTCCCAAATGTTGGGATCATAAACATGCTCTATCGTGCTAAGCCTCCAAAGGCTTATTCTTAATTTTTGTAGTTTCTTCATCACAGACTAGACTCAGTTCTTCTAAATCTATGAGCCAACTTTGAGTCGCTTAAGTGCAGACTCAGGCTTTTAAAATTTTGATGGGGAAACAAATCCCCTGGGAATCCCATTGAAAAGAAATCCTGAGTCACTAAATCTGGACCTTGGCCTGAACATCTGCATTTCTGTCAAGCTCAGATGCTGCTACTTTGGTGGTTGGTTAGCAGACCATCCTGAGTCCACTGACCATGACATTGAAATCAAATGCATGTAGTAAGATAAATGTGTTATGGCTTTAGAACCTGTCACAAATGCTTTGGGCTTTTTTTTTTTTTTTGCTTGGCGTGTGTTGTGTTGTGTGTTGTGTGGTGTGTGGACATGTATGTGCCCATGTGCTGCCAGAAGTACTTACCTGCTGACCTGTGGTAACAGGTGCTCACCTGCAGGGACTGGAGCAGAATGTCAGGTAGCCCATGCCATTGTTTTTCTGCCTATTCTTGTTTGAGCTGGACTCTCTTCCTGATCCCAGAGATTATTTTATTTTGGTTTTCCAGGAGCTCTGGCAATTCTTGGGTCTCTATGGGGCTGGGGTTTTTGGCCAACATGGCCATAATCAGCTGTTTTTATAAACTTATTTATTGTTAATAATAATTAGATATATTGAATGAACAAGTCTTGTGATGGTACCCCCATTTCCCTCCTCTCTGTCCGCTACCCTCTGGGAGCCCTCCTTAGTGGGATTGCTGAGCCAGTCCATAGGATACAGGGTTATGGATTATATACGAAGTAGCCAGTTTTTTGCTTTGTATGTTGTTGTTGGGGGGGCATGTCTCTCGATACTCTCCCCCATCATGGCTCTTACACTCTTTCCACCCCTTCTTCTGCAAAGTTCCCTGAGTTTTAAGTTTAGATCTTTTTAAGAGTCTTTGGATTTCTGCTTTGGACTGTGTTGGGTATCCTCAGTGTCTGTCTCCATTGCCCTTTCATAGGTTATCTGACTTGCTGTGGAGGTAGGTCTCTTGGTCATCTTGCCACTTCCTCAATGGTTTCATTCAGGCCCTAGATGAGTTAAGGGTGGTTCATCTCCTGCCTGGGTGTTAGCCATCATCCCACTTCATGTTGGTGGAATTGGGTTATCCAGGGTTCTTGGTGCCTTCTTAAAAATACAAACAGAATCTCCAATGGAGAGTGAGATCAGTATGATTTAAATGAGACAAGCATTGCTAATTTAGTGAGATTCTTACGAGTGTAGCCTTTCTGTAGATCTCTGGTGGGGTGGAGTTTTCTCTTGGAGCCTGGATTCTTGGTCTCCATAAGAGTTTGACATGGATCCCAGTTCCAGTTAAGTGTTCTTTGCCACTGAGTGTATCTGTTAACTAACCAGAAAGCCATTTATTTCCCATCTAAGTTTAGTGCCTCCATTGCACAGAAGAACACTTCTTGGCTTGTTGGGCTCTTCCCTATAGCAGTGTCCTCAGCATTCTGATAACATTGGTTGGCATTGTATATCAGTAACCTCCGCTTTCTCCAAATACCATTGGCCAATTTCCCCTGGCAGCACATGTAATGCCTTCCAGAACTACACAGGCTACCATCTGGGAACTGGATCCAGAAGGGTCTCTCAGTGTTGTGTGGTGATAGTCTGTGGTGTCTTCAGCAATAGGGTCTTAACTTTTGCCTAGGGTGGGTATTCAAGAGCCTTGACATAAGCCTGTTTTGTTTTGGGGACCTTCTGGGTCTCTTCGATCACAGCTCAGTGTGGGAAGTAACCAGTTACTGGGACGGGGAGTTATAAGGCTGAGCAACTTGTCTTGGGGTGTGGCTTCCTCCCATCATAATCAGGGCCCCTCTTACCAAACGATGGCCCCAGGTTCCTTGAGACCTTGCTGTTTTATGTGGCTCTGGAGATTCAAATTTGGGTGGTCTCAGGCAGCCTTTGGCTCTCATGCTTGCACAGGAAGCACATTGAACCACTGGCTATTTCTCCTGCCCCCAAACTCAGTCATCATAAGGCTCAAAATATTTTTTTGTCTTTCTTGGTTCCTAACCTTTCTTGGCCTCAAACTGCCAACCTATCAATCGAGGGGTTTGCATTACATCTCTGAAGTCCCTTCCATATTTCACAGTGTGTGAGCTTAAGCGTCTATGTTAAAAGAAAATTGTGACTGAGTTCATATTTTCTTTTCATATAGACCTACTAAATTGTGAATCCAGGTTCTTAAGCTGCAACATTCCTTAACATGATGTTAAAAACTAACAGAAAATATGCTTTACAAATTTTTGGATGATCTGGAAAGACTCAACATCGAAGGATTTTTCCACATTGAAGTCTTGGAGAAAAGGGATGAAGATTTTGTTTAATCTCATAGTTGGAATCCAATTAAAAAATAATTTGCTTTGCTTAAGCTGTGGAGAGACTACGTAAAATAGTTGTTTATATTATGAAATTCAAGTTGACACAAAATAGCTGAAAGGCTTCAAATTCAGCCAAGTTGCAATGATCTCATTTTCCTTTATATTCCATTTTATTTACTGAGATATTTGAAACTTTTCCCTCATTGCTTAAAAGCAAATGAACAGGGTGGTAAATCAATGGTAGAACTGTGTTGTCAAAGCCTCCAGAGACTGTATCCCCAGCCCTCAGCACATACTGGTATGATTCTGCTGTTCTTACTACAGATGATTACAGCAAGCTCTGCACTGAAGGGTGGAGGCAGCTGGTCAACCTCCAAAGTGACTAATGATTGACCTAATGTACAGAGTATATGAATAACATATTCTTTGGGTAATTGAAAAAATTTCTGGTTTACAGGGTGTGCGAGAGTTCATATTTCTTTTTCAGTTCTTCCAAAAGATTAAATATTCAGCTATTCTACTAAAACTTTAAATCCTGAGACTCAAATTCAAGTCGTCTATTATATGCCACTGTTAATTCAATTTGAGAGCTGACTCAGGCTGGAGCTGAAGCTCATTGTACAGTTCATGCCTCACATGTAGGAAGCCCTGGGTTTGATACCCAGTATAAGAAAAGCAGAATAAAAAACCTACTTGCTCTACACTACGGCACTACAGATTCCTTACAATAGTTTAGAATTTTGAAGAGATGGTATAATATTTATCCTATTTACAGTTCTGTCAGCTATTCACTGTAAGACAAAATTTTCAGTTTTGCAGACTTAGTTTGTTACCTTGCCTCAGAGATTTGAAGACTTCAAAATATAGAAACATAGACTGGAAAGTTAGAATTTTCTCGTTCTGTTTAACACATTGAACATCATTTAATTATATTAAAAATATATCATCTTTCTGTTTTTCTTATTGTATCTTCAAGATAATTTACCTATGAGATTTCTTTTTTATTCATTTAGTGATAATGGGACCAGTACAGTACAGTACAGCAGACCCTTTTGGTTTTAATTAATTAACACTTTATTGTGTTATTTGCTAAGACACTTCCATTAATGTTAGGATGAACATGGATTAAAATGTTTACAATAGTTCTAACTGCGTGATGGTTTTCCTGTTGAATTTCATTTCCTGATTTTTTTTATTTCTTGTGTATCTTTTGAATAAACTTGAAAAGCCATGTTTTATTTTAATTTAAAAAAAACCCGAAAATTTATCAACACAGTCTATGAATTTTAACTTAATTTTGCTCTAAGGACAGAGAATCTTTTTGTGTCTACTTAACTTATATGAGTGATTATGTCCTATATGCCTGGCATTTGGTTAAGTTTGGGGAGACAGAGGCAGAAGAGAGCCAACTATTTCCTCTGAATTTAGGCCTTGGTTGATCATCTCCCCAAAATGTGATTGGTTAGGGACAATAATTGGTATTCCCCCCAAAATTTCTTCTGAAACGTGGCAATAATTCTATGCCTCACATATTAAGTGTGTGTATATAGAGAACTTGGTCTGATACTTGGTACAGAGGAAAGAAACATGGTTATTGTGGCATGGTCTGTCAGTGGACAACTTGAAGACAAGGTACAAACATACTTGAAGGGGAAATTTGTTTCTGATACTCTCTGCCATTCCTGAAACTGTTCTTTCATGGTGTTGCAGTCAGCTTTCTAGTTGCTGTGCAGGAAGAACCCAAGCAAAAGCAGCTAGTGGAGGAATGGGTTTATTTGGCTTACAGACTCGAGGGGAGACTCCATCCTGGCAGGGAAAACAATGGCATGAGCAGAGGGGTGGACATCACCTCTGCCACAGCACTGGAAACAGCGGCAGGAAGGTGTGCCAAACACTGGCAAAGGGAAGCTGGCTTATAACCCCCAAAAGCCCGCCCCCAACAACACAGCTCCATGGAGGTTGTAAAATCCAAACTGCCATCAGCTGAGGATCTATTACCCAGAACACATTCATTTGTTTGTGGGGGACACCTGGATCAAACCATGACACATGGTACATTCTTTTAAATATCAATGATGATGATGTTATTATGTCAAGTTTATCTCTTGTTTTATCATAAGGACAGTGAGAAATTGGGATTTATTTAGAGTTAATTATCTTTTAAAGAGTTATTTGCAAGGAGCCTAGGGAGGGAGGGAGGAAGGGGGAGTGAGCACACAAAGGCCTGCCAGGGCCTCTTGCCACTGCAAGCAAACTCCAGGTGCATGTGCCATTTTGTACATCTGCTTTACGTGAGTACTGGGGAATTGAACCCTGGTTACTGGGCTTTACAAGCAAATGCCTTTAACCCCTGGGCCATCTCTCCAGACCCATGGAGTTAATGATTTTTGATGCTAGTAATAAGAAACAAATATTTGAGGAAAAAAAGAAATGACTAAAGAAAAAATACATCCTGGATCATCTGAGGCGGTTCACATAAGGACACTGAGCCCTGAAACATTAAGGCCCTCCAGCGCATGTCTTTCCTGTGACCTCACAACAAAGCACACATCAAACCTTTCAGAAATAATCCCATGTCCCAGCAGATTATTATAATAAGCTTGCTTTATTGGTCTTATTTGCACAGGTTTCTGTCCATCCAGTAATCTTATTCCATAAAAGCCTTCTTGGAGGACTGTTGGGTCGCAGGGTGGGGTCGGGATATGTGTGGTGATGACTGTGATGCCTGAGGGAAATCAGGATGATTGCAGGGTAATTGTTCTGCAACACAGCGGCTGTAACATTACTGGAGCTTTCTACAGACTGTCTCCCACACCGAACGTTAGAGCCTTCCCCTGGAATCTGCAGACCGCTCACTGGAACAATCTAGTCTCCCTTTATTAAGAGGATAAAGATGCTTGGAGAGCGAATGAGGGAAGTGTATGTCATCTCATTGGTCTTTCAAGATTTGTAGTCCTGGTTTTACATAGCTGGTTCCTAGAGAGATCAAACATCATTCCCTAGTTCTCTTTGAGAGCACTGCTTTGGAAATAGATCAAGATTAAAATGCATCATGCATGTCTGCGGAGATTGCTCAGTGGTTGAAGACGCTTACTTGTGAGGCCTGCTGGCCTGGCCTGAGGTTCAATTGTCCAGCTACCCACGCAAAGGCAGACACAGAAAGCGGTGCATGCGTCTGGTGTTCATTTGTAGTGGCTAGAGACTCTGGCTCATGCAGGCACGAAAGGAATCATAGAGTGTGCCCATACACTGACCTCTGTGAGAGGGTGTGCAGAGAAGGGGATGAATAGAAGAATGAGAAACATATCAAATACATGTGGAGGATCCAAGACAGCCGACTAAGTATAGATAACTAGAGTTTAAGGCCTTGATTCATTGAAAAAATTAAAAACATTTCATTTTAGACATGTTTTAAACATGAATCTTGTCTTTGGAATTTGGGCAACTTGGCAAGTTTGTAGTGGTTTAGCTGCTGGAATCTGGTTTTGAAGCAGTTTGTTCAAAGCTTATTGAGTGGATCGTTTTCCTCCACAGCCCACAGGGTAGCAGATCTATAAGACACAATTCTCCATAGGACACTCATCAGTTATTTATTCTTACCCTTCGTGTTCTCTCATCATCTTGCCTAAAGTCTGCAAAGTCTATCTTCATCATATAACGATATTCCAAAAATATTTTCCCTGCCTCTGTGTTTGTTTGTTTTATGATATCCTCAGTGCCTAATATAGTGCCTGGTAGCAGGTACTCAGTAACTACTAAGGATGAAACCTGGTTCATCAAAAATTCTTGACAAGAATATGATGACTATATATTTTCTTGGTTCACTCATTTATTCATTCATGTGGAAGATACACAATGTCAACTTTTGGCCTACACACACACACACACACACACACACACACACACACACACACAAAATGCACCCATGTGCACATAACCACACATGTACACATGCATGAATACCACACATAAATATACAGGAAAAACTTAGTCTCTCAGAATGCTTATTCAAGTGATAATTACAACCAAGTAATTTTGTAACCAAGTAAATTTGGCTCACAAATTTAATCACAACACTGTGGAAATTGAAGTAGGAGGATCACTGTGAGTTTGAGATCAGCCTGGGCTACAAGATGAGTTTCCAGTCAGCCTCAGCTAGAATGAGAACCTGGTTAAAAGTTGTTTTAGGGCTGGAGAAATGGCTTAGCAATTAAAGGTGCTTGCTTGCAAAGCCTGATGTTCTGAGTTCCCCAGTACCCACAGAAAACCAAACACAGAAAGTGGCACATGCATCTGGAGTTCATTCGCAGTGGCAGGAGGCCCTGAAAAGCTCATTCTCAATCTCTCTCTCAATCTCTCTTTTTGCAAATAAATAAATTTTTAAAAGACAATTACAATTTCCCCCCTAATTTAACAGAGGGTTTGTGTGGGTTGTTCTCTTTGGTTTTGCCTGGTGGCCTTGGAGAGAGGCGTTGCTTTACCCAAACCATGGATAGAAGTTGCATGTAAGTTAGTATCCTGTTGTCAGAGCGGTGATACAAACATGGGCCCTCACCACCTAAGGGCCATCTGTAGAAGCAGCAGAACTTTATCCTTAGAAATGAAAGTGTTTTGGTTAAAAAAAAAATCATCTTTTGTATTGAATAAATCTAAGGAATGTGTTAGTGTAAAACACATTTGCATTTCTCTTTGCTGAGGCCAAAATGGACATTCCCATGCCCAGGAACAACATAATAATTCATTTGGAGGCCTTCGTACATTGGCTCAATGTGGCTCACTGCCCATCAAAATGTCCAGATCATTATGTCACAGCCTCACAGCATGTGCCTATAAAGGGAATGTGATGGCCCAGGTTCTGCCTCGTGGGGGATCCTTTGGAGTTCTCGTGAACCTGGTGCTCACCAAGGCCCATACAGGTTGTTGGTAGGAGTTGGATTTGAATTTAGTCTCCTGTCCATTCTTTCCCAACACGGGATGTGCTGTCCATCATGCCATGGTCGCTCACTAGAAATGCAAGTCCTGGTCTCCAGTGGAATTGGACTTATTAGGGGGTCAGTTCTTGTATTGACACACTCTGTGTACTAAACTTGGGTCTGCATTCTCAGGACTCTCTGAGCAGGGAGGGCGATTTGCCAGGTATTTCTTCCCAATGCCTGCCCAGAAGAGTGGCTGAGCTCCCGCTCTGCTCTGTTGAGTAGGTTGTAGAAGCTTGAGATGAGCTTTATCCGCTAGTGAAAATATTTCTGTGATTCAAGTGCTGAAGCCTCTGATTTAGAGAGAGCTTTTTCCATAGTGTTAAGATCAGGACATTCTCCTAGCAAGGCTGCTGGTCATTGATGAAGTTCTCAAAAGGTAAATGTAGTTCTTTAAATTTTTGAATTGTGCCTAGTGGAGCTCAAGTTGACATTTAATGTATTTCACCTGCTTGTGTTTTCATTAAAAAAAACCACCACAGAAACCTTTCTGGGTGAATGATCAGGGGATTAACAAAATGGTTCCCTTCAGGTGGGAAGAACTGTGCAAAGAGGCGATAGAGGAATGAGAATTTTCCATGGATACTTTCTGTGCTTCTTGATCTTGGACACCTGGTCACAAATTTTAGGATAACACAAAGGTTTAAAGCATCGCCGTTCACTGTAGGGCCTTGTTGGCTATCACTCTGATTCAACACACTGTTCTAGAATCTGTAATCTCCCTGTAGCTGAAGGTCGTGACCATTGCGAACGGTCAGAGCCAGGAAGGCAGAATCTACAGATTCAGCTGGTTTTTAAGGAAATCACTAATTGGCTTTAAAACATAAGTCATTGTGATTTAGCTCTTATACCCATGACCTTAGGCCCTGCCCTGACACCTCGAAGATTTGAGTGACCTTGTACAAACCATTCAGCCCTTCTAGACACAGGTTTCCAATCTGTAAGAATTATGATGAATGCACTCTGCTTTTCAATTTGCTTCCTGTTGGGAACACACTATTGTGGTCAGCTTTCACCACAGCTCTGGGCTTGGGGAGTATGCTGCCACCTCTCTTGTTCAGATGAGGAAATTGTAGCCCAGAGAGGTGACATGGTTTAGGAAAGGTGACACATGGGTGGAGCATCAAACTTATCTCACTTGGCTCTTTCTACTATGACACCAGGAGGTATGAGGGAGGCAATTTCCAGAGTCATTATCCTCTTGGTCACTTACCAAATAAGATACCTTATACCAAGATACCTTATCTTTTATCTGACCAAATATTCAAGGTTCAGTCAACTTAAGTTGCAATTTTTTATAGACATCAAAAAGAAATTTAGGCATATGGCTTCACTTTGAGGAACAGGTGTTGAGATTTGAGTACCAACGCATGCTCCTATGAAAATGACTAAAGAATACATACAAATCCTATTATGGAAGTGATACCTTGTATCAGCATCACAAACTACATATAGCTGCCAAGAAGCTGGAAAGTCCCAGTGTTTTGGGTGATAAAATGACTCTCTAATCTGCTGCATAAATAGTAATTGTGACTGTTCTTTGAGCACCCACTGAGGTAGAAAGAGCCCAGTAAGAGAAGTTAGATGTCCCATCACTGTGTGGCCCCCCTCCTAAACTAAGGCCCTTCTCTAGGCCATCATTTCCTCATCTCAACCTTAGATATGGCACCATTCTAACCCTCTCCGGGTAGTCCACACCTAATCCTCAGGACAGCCCTCTAAGGAGGGTGTCATTCCATTTTTATAGATAAGGAAACCTGGTAGATACTGAATAAGCAACATAGAGGAGGCAGAACCAGACCGTTAAGCAGGAGCCTGTACTGGTTTTAGGTGTGGGGATTCTACCTACATGCTTTTCTCACCTTCATGCTTGAGAATGCATGCAGCATGGCCCCCAGTGGGTATCTTGAGGGGAAGGCTTGGTTCCTTACAGGTCCATTTCAAGTCACCTTCACTGACACCATCAGTAATGGATTCCACATTATTGCCTCAAAATTTGTTATAAGAGCCTGACTTCTGGGTAATCTCTGTGATCTCATTTGATCTTGCATATGTAATAAATATCGAGAGATGCACTTAATTCTTGCAGATAAGAGGTGACTCACAGTAAATGGCTGGTATACTAGACAGTTGGACAGGCTTTGTCACTTTAAAGAAGGTTTCTCTTAGATGAAGTACTGTCTTTCCTCTTCAGCATATTTTGTCCTTTATTTTTCTGCCACTTAGATATGACAGTGTCCTCTGTCATAATGATTTTCTGTGCCTTGTTTTTTTTTCCTCTATCAGTCCACTCTGCACTACTGCAGAAACCTCTTGGTAGTTCTGTCTCAGCATTTACCCAGTTATTCTGGGAAGCCAGGGGAATTTGCTTTGTTTCTGTTTCCTCAGTTCACATGGACATAGCGAGGTACACAGCCTGGCTGGGTTGGCCAAGTTTGAAAAAGATTGTAAAAGCTCTGCTTTGCTAGGGACCCTGGCTCCTTGCAGAGGTCTGTCTGCTTGTCCTCAGTCTGTGTCCTCGGCAGGCCTTTTGCTGGAGTCAGACTCCTCTAATGAGAGAGTTCTTGGGTTTCAGTCTGGGGAGCTCAGCCTCCACCAGCCAGACTTCTTGGAGTGCTCTGTGCAATGCTGAAAGTGCCCGGAGCCGGCGGGATTGGCTCCCACTCCCTTTCAAAGGGGTCTCAAAATTCCTTAGACACAATATATCTGTGGCTACAATTTGTTAGGAAAGAAACCAGGCTGGTGCAGCCAATAACTTGTCAAGGGAGCACATGCCTAAGAGAGAGAATGGTGTGTAGGACCCAACACTCTGCTCCCACTGAAAACAGCTCCTCGCCTATGTTCTTTGTCCTTAGGGAATGTGCTGAGGGAGGAAATGTCTTTTTATTTCACCTGCTTTAGAGATTCAGCAGCACCCCTTCCTCCCAGGGTGAATTCAAACTCTCCCAAACTGCTGTCTTTGAGGAAGTCAAGGGAATGGCATCTCTCTACTAGATTGGTGTGTTAGTTACTTCCCTCACCGCCCTGGCAGAATGCCTGGCAAAAGCAACTTAGGAAGAAGAGATTTTGCTTCAGCTCACAGTTTGAGATGGCATAGTCTATCACAGTGGGAAGGCATGGCGGTGAGTGTCCCTAGCTGTGGCGGCAGAAGCTCTGCCTGGCTGTTCAATGACATCCACAGTCAGGAAGTAGAGATGAACGCTGGTGCACAGCTCAATTTGCCCCAGCCCACGGGATGGTGCTCCCCACATTCAGGGGGGTGGGTTTTCCATTCTCAGTTAAACAGTTCTCATAGACACACCCAAAGGTGATTCTAAATCCAATCAGAAGCTGGGAGTGATGATGGCACACACCTTTAGTCCAGGCACTTGGGAGGCTGAGTTCAAGGGCAGCCTGGTGCTACAGAGTGAGTTCCAGGTCATCATGGACTAGAGTGAGTCCTCACCTCAAGAAAAAATCCTGTCAGGATGCATTACAAATTAAACACAGATGCACATCTGAAAGTATGTGCTCTACTCCACAGCTCAGTTAAATATAAAGCCAGAGCTCTCCAGATAGCAGAGGTATCTCATATTAGTTCACAGATGATTATGGTGCCATAAAATTAGCTTTCTGAAACAAACCCAATCTGTTCATTCCAGAGGCTCTGCTTCTCTGGAAACATATTTGACATCCATTCCCACTCCATCTTCTGAGGGTGATCCTTCTGCTATTCTTGCATTTCTGTTTTTATACTAGTAGATATCATAGCCACATATTTTGCTAGCTTATATGATTTTTCTTTCCTTTTTTTACAGTTTTATGCAACTTCTTAGGTAATTTTCTAAAGTTAGCTGCAAGCGAGCCAAAATGACTTTCGCTTTAGCAAAATAATTTCATTGATTTCCTTGACCAGGTTCTAAAATAGCTTAGATAATTTATACCACCCTTCTCCACACTTGAGGGAGTACCTATTTTAAAAGGGTTTATATCCTGGCATGAAATATATCTAACAATGTAAATGCCACCACCTAGAATTATCAAGACAACTGTTAAATATTGTGCTAGTGATGTTGAAAATGGTATCCAATTATTCATTGTTCATGTCATGACCTACTTTGTTTAGATAAATTGAGAGAAGAACAGAAATGAAGGACAAAAAACTGTATATGAGGAGAATATGAAATACGTGTAGAGAAAGAGTGTATTAGATGTGTCATTGAACAGGTGGGTCCAAGGAGGAATTTAAGTGGGAAATGAGGCTAAATGGTAACTGGCCTAATTGCTAATTATTATGCCTAGCTCATTTAAGATTTCTCTTTCATAGCAAACCGAATGTGAATGGAGGGAAATATCATGTTATTCTTTGATTTGGCCATTATAGAGAAGCCTGCTCATTCAAACTGTGAAGGCTTCATTGTAGCAAATTCAACTCCTGGTGGTTGGTGGCTTACTACTTAAGGTGAAGGCTGCATTGAGAATATTTGTGAGAATTTTATCATTGCAAATATATCAAGTGATAGCAAAGGGCCCAGAGACCTTCCAGGAGCAGCTGTGTGTGCTCCCAGTAGCCCTGGGGGTGGGAAAGATGCCATAGAAGACCTGGTCATCCTTTCCCCAACCTGGACCCATCTTGCCCAGCCTCTTTAATGAATGTTTGGCTTGAACTTGGTAACTAAATTGACACACCCATTGTACCGAAGGATTCCTGGCCAGAACGTCATTTGCTCAGCTGTGCTTTGGACGATCCCTGCTGGCTGACCTGGTTTAAACCTGGCTTTCTTGACGCCATCTGTGGCGTGTCCTGAGGTGAAAAAAAGACTGTGCTGCCTCTTCCATTGGCGAGGAAACCAGTTGCCACCTGGCATCAGGACTCATTGGGCTTGCATCCAAAGTAGCAACATGATTTAGTGAGAACAGTCCTGGCCAGAGACCCAGGCTCTCGCGCTGGCCTTGCTCTTTAATAGCTGTATGACCTTGGGTAAATAATTTCACTGCTCAGCCTCTGATATTTCATCTATAAAGAAAATTTGGGCTACATTATTCCTCTGGGCCTTTCTAATTCTAAAAGGGGTAAACTGAGGTAAGGTTAGCAAACTCTTGAATGAAGAGGGATTTGGGTTTCACATGCTTTTCTTTCTCCATGGCCCCTACCTCTTCCCCCTTCCCAAGGGTGTTTACAACTCTCCTCCTAGATTTGGGTTAGAATGCCTCCAAGTCCTTCCTTCTCCTACACAATCCTCTCCAAAGAAGAGCGTCTGAAAAGCCCATTAGTTAAGGCAGGTGACTTCTGATTACTGGATCGTCACCTTCTTTCTGGCTGATACTTGCAAAAACCTTATGGATTAGATGTGTGCTCGAGACAAGATGTTTTATGTGAAACGTTTCCCACTAAACCTAGACAACCCTTGAAGGAACTGCTTCTCATCAAAGGAATTGACTCTCTGCGGTGACCAAATGGCAAGATTGGATTCAGATCCCACTCACATGCGTCCACTCGAGTGAGCTCCACGACAGCAATGCCATCGCTGTGAGCAGTAGTTGCCATCTCTACAGGATTGCCTGGGGTTCTGCCAGGAGGTCTCGGGGAACCCATCTAGTTAAGGTCTCAGGGAAGATGGTTTCTAATTGCAGGGCAGAGGCTTAAAATTCCATGCTGCACTTTTCCGTTTTCTTTTAAATCCAGGAGCATCTCAAGGGGAGTTTAACCCATCTGCTTCTGATTCACTTGTGCTTAACTTTTCAAAGAGGCTTGTTTAGTAAACCTTAGCCTTGACTCGTGAGCACTTTTGAACTCATACTTGGATGGCATTGGCTGGATTTTTGGATCTGCCATGGTTGAGGCTCGGCGTTAAATCTCCTTTCTAACTCTTATTTCTTGGGGGCTTTATCTTGCGAATGGATGGAATTGAAGGTAGGTCATTGTTGTCTCTTCCAAATTACACCAAGATTCCAGCCACGGAGAAAGACAGCCACAGACCTTTGGGTTTGTTCCAGCTATCTGTCTCATTAAGTGACATCAAGGGATTGATTGACTTGTGCATGGCTGCCATCTATGAGGGGAGAAACTGCATTGGCAGATGCCACATCTTCCCCTGGAATTGTATTGAATAGTCTTACAGATGTAAAGTGTTTATGAAGGTTGGACATAGAGCTACTTTGAAAAACTGATTTAATGTACAATTTGATATTCGTCAGATCTTAAAGAGTTGTATAGCTAGCGAACAGTTTTTTTTCCCCCAAAGATCTCCATTGAAATGTTTGAAAGCAAAAACCACTATCTTTTCACTTAGATGAGGTGGGTACATTCAGTTCTGATAACCTGCTGAGTGAGGGATTTAATTAACTTCACATGAACTCATGTAAGGAATGTGTGTAATTGTTGATAGTTGTGAATGGCCCAAAGGGAAGCCAAAACAAAACAAAAAAAGATTTTGTACCTAGTTAATTAATCTATGTTTGACTCCACATACATACACTGAGTTAAGGATGGAGACCCAGAGCCAGAGATGAACTAGAGATGGTCTCTCCTTCAAGGGAGCTTGCTACCCAGTAGTTTATGGACTATATGCTTCTCTCCACACCACAAGGCCAAGGGTACCACCGCTACGTAGGTCATGTACAGGCAGTACAACCGTGGAAGCTCTCACAAGCTCCAAATTTCACCCTGATTGAACATCAAATTGAGCAGATTTCCCCCAAAGTGTAACATTTAAGTCTGATCTAGAAGGATGAGAAGACTTCTTTTGAGAGGGAAAGGACACTCTGGGATGAGGCAAGCCAGACCTATTTTTTGGGTGATATAAGCAATGCCAGTGCTCCACAGCACCTTACCAGATTACTGTGTGGGTCTAGGATGAGGAGAATGCAGAAGTGAGGTAGAATTCTAGGGCCTCACCTAAACTAAGGAGACTGTGTTCCTAAGGAAGAAGCAGATGAAATGAGCAAGACAGCTTTTAAGGGAGCATGGCGTTTATTTTGCTTGTGTGGTGTGTGCATGGTAGGTGCATGTGTAGGTATCTCTGCAGTGCCCGTGGACTTGCCTTCAGTGGCTGGAGCAGAACGTGGGTGTCTCACTCCATTGCTCTTATTCCCTGCCTTTCTCATTTTCACTTGGAGTCTCTTACTGATATCAGAGCTTGCTGGGCTTTTGCTAGTCCAGAAGAATCCTCTGCTCCTCTTTGTGGGACTTGGGTTACAGATGTGTGTGCCCCCCCCCAGGTGTCTATGTGGGATCTGGAGATTTGAACTCTGGCAGTTTCTGGTCACCTCAGGCCCTTATGTTTGCACAGGAAATATACTTACCCATTCAGCTCTCTCTCCAGCGCAGGCACGTGACTTTTGACAGTGGAATCTTAGAGGAAACACAGAAAAGGGGCAAAGAAAGGTAAAAGTCATAAAGACACACTATGTGAAATGTACACATCATCATTGCTTGCCTAAGGAGGGTAGACATACGATGTCTTCATCTGGCCCTATATTTGAATAGTACTCAGTTCTATCTGATATCTAAGAAATTAATCACATGGTGCACCTTAGTGAAAGGATGTCTTCTATTTATGATTGTTACAGAGTATCAAGAACAAGATACAAGATTAAATATTAAGTACTTTGTCTCATTTAATCCTTACCAATATCCTAGTGTCATCCTTATTTACTCTAAAGAAAACTGAAAATTGAAGATTAATAAATGATTTACCCACAAAAGTGCTCCCAGCTATTTGCACTTTATATATATATATGTATATATACACATATATGTGTATATATAATGTATTGACTTAATTTTCATATTTATAATACTTTTCAATGTATCATGACATATTTAAAGAGTGTATGTCATATGCATTAGTTAATTTAATAATAATATTTAGTAAAAGTATGCACATCACCCAACTTATGCACAGGAACATCAGGATGCCTATTTGAACTTTCCATTCTATCTTCTGCTTCCCCTAGATAGGTAATTTATGTTGTAAATTTTAATACATATCATTTTTAGCTTGCAACAAAACTGCTTCTGTATTCTGATAGTTTGAGGTCAATATATTTATGAGAATAAAATTGGAATAATTAACATTTCATGCAAACAACACCTAACACTGCACTGAGGAGTTAAATTACCTAAAGGTTTCAGAGGACATAAATGAGCGCCCTGAAGCTTATATACAAACACTACTTTAATTTTAGGAGCTATGATCATCCTGACATGAAGAAAAGTTAAAAGTGAGACCAAAGAGGAGACAAATCTCTCTGAGCTTCGAGACATCTAAGTTTTAATTCCGTGTGCTATTAATTTGTTTAGTGACATTAAAAACATTACTATGCCTGACTTTTAATTTACCTTTGCGTAAACAACATGATATCTTTGATCACTACTTAAGAGGGGAAGCACAGGTTTTAGCATCAGAAACATTCAAATTTGAATGTTTTAGTTTTCTATGTAATGTTTATATAACTGTTAACGTTACTCTGAACCCCAGTTTCCTCTGCTATAACATGCGGAGAAGTCTACCTCAGAGACATCATCAGAATTAAGAGATATAAAGTAGCCAGCTCTACGATCATAAATGGCCATTTTCTTTTCTTTCCTCTATAAGTTTCTTTCCAATTCTAAAGCGAGAAGTTCCACCACTCATCTTATACATAAACATTTGTAGCACAAGCAACTCATAATGATGGAATTTCCTGGATTCTCGCAAGACAGACTTGTCATCAGAAGTGTTTGCAAGATCTGGATGAATCTATTCAGATTAACAAAGCCGTGTGCTATTGAAAGTAAGGGTGGGGAGGGTTCTCACAGGCTGAAGGAAGAGCAAGAAGTAGAAAGAAAAGTAAAATAGCTCATTCACCACCCTTTCCTCTTCCCTGAGCCTAAACAATGGCTCTGTGGCTAAGACTTTGTTTCGATTGATTTATGAGCCATTTGTGCTAAAAAAAAAAATACTCCATGTAGCAATTAAATAATTCCCCTTGTTGGGACTGCAAGCATTACTTTTCAGCATGCCTCCAATGTCTCCCTACCCGTGGGCAGATTGAGGCATTTGTAGAGTTCTTTGCTATCTTCTTAATATACTCCTATTGATCATGCAGTTTGAACTTGGCCACTGTTTGGGATTAGCTCCAACATTCCATTTTTCCAATGTGTCCACTGTTTGTTTATGTCCTTCTGATTGTTATGGTAACAGAATAAACATGAGTTTTGGGAACCCAGGAGATGGGAACTTTTCAGTTGAGGGTAGCATATGAGTATATCATATTCAAAATATTTCAGCTATTTAGAAAATAGACTAGACACGGGCATTGACAGAGGTAACAAGGTTTTGCCAGGTAAAGTAACTGATGCACTCAGTTAACTAAAATATTACTAAGCTTACTTTCAAAAGGAGGATGGATTTTCCAAATGAGAGCTAACAGTGGTGATGCATGTGACTATTTTATGTTGCTTTAATTTGAAAAATGTGTGTATATGAGAGATAAGTGCATTAAGGTAGGTCATTGGGATCGAGTCATATCCCAACATTAGACACCTTGCCCCATTGCCAGGAAGGAAAATTAAATTGATTCTCAGAATGCAAATTGGTTGAGAGATTTCTGGAATTCTCATTTGCATTTAGAGGAAATTTGTATATGTATTTGACCTACTTTGCTTGTTCTTTTTGCTCTCAATCTTTAAAATGTGAGTTTCATAAACCTTCCAGAAATGTAATATTGTACTTGTGAATCGTGTGTGTGCGCGCGTGTGTGTACATGTGTATCAATCAAAGGACAAAATCCATGCACTAGTATCTCAATCATAAATGAGTTTGGATGGAAATAAAAATCCGAGAAAACTCACCCACAGCTTAAATAAACATAACTGTTTTTTTAATGTCTAAGGTGAATCTTAGAATCCAGGTATGGTGGCTCATACCTTTAATCTTCGCACTTGGGAAGCTGAGGTAGGAGGATTGCTGTGAGTTTGAGGCCAGTATGGGCTATAGAGTGAGTTCCAAGTAAGCCTGGGCTTGAAACCCCACTGAATAGAAAATGGGCTACGGTGGTAGTTCAATGGTAGGGTAATTGTCTAGTATATGTAAGACCCTTGATTCCCAGAATCAGAGAGAGAGAGAGAGAGAGAGAGAGAGAGAGAGAGAGAGAGAGAGAGAGAGAGAGAGAGAGAGCGCTGGGAGGGCACTAGAGGAGAGGAAAGAAGGGAAGGGAAGAGGAGAAAGAGAAGGAAGGAAGGAACAATGAATGAATGAATGAATCTGAAGAGAAAGTGTAGCAGGTGGCAATTTAGATGCTTAAAAACATACAAAGGAGGAGAAACCTGGTTGACTCCTAGGTTATCCATAACCCCCTACCCCATGGACTGATCCAGTATGGCCACAGAGGAGGATACCCAACTGACTCAGGACAGGGAGGAGGGAAATTGGGGATACCAACACATTATTTGCTCATACAGTGTATCTAATTATGGATAAGAAAGATTAAAACAAACAAACAAACAAATAAAATAAATGACAAAAAAAACTGCCATCTTGCCCCAGGGTGGTTTTTCTCTTTTTCTTTTTTCTTTTCTGTGTTCTATCCTTAGTGTATGAAAATTTGTCCTCAAGAGTGCAGCTTGGTTGATGTTCTCCCAATCATCTTATCTTTCTAGAAAGATGAAAAAATGATGTGCTTATCTCATTTTATCCGAGTGAGTAGCATTCTTGGACTGTATTACATAGGCCTCCACTTACATCTTATTGGTCAGTTCTAGGCACAAGTCCACTCCTAGCTGGAAAGTTGCTGGAGAGAAAGGGAGTGTGGAGGTGGAGGATTAGCTGTCTACTTGTCTTTTAGCTTGCTCAAAGTATGGTCCTCAGGAATCCAGACCTAGGCTTTAACCTACAGGCCATGTTTGATTTATGTATTATATATTTCTTGGTTCTGGGTCCAGCCTCCATATTACTCGTTACTCTTATCATTGTTATATTTGAAAATTTCAACTGGTGTTCACATGAGAAGGCCCAGCAGGAGTGTAGAGATGACCTTGAACTCATTCCTACAGAACAGACTGTTGGTGGCATTACCTGATTTGTGAAAACTATAACAGAATCTTTCAGTGCCACGGGGTATTTTCAGGGTGGCTGGGGGGATAGAAGAACCAAGGATATGGTAGGTGTTTTACAAACATGATTTCATTTACCACTCCTACAACCCAGAGCAGAGAAAACAGACTGGAAGATGGAAAGACTATAAGCTGCTTTCCAACAGATCTGGGTAATTACCTAGGAAGTCTGTACTCTTATTAATTATTTTATTGCCTTTGTTGAACCATGGGTATGACTAAGAATCTGATGAATATGGTAGACCATCTTCTTCCAAAGTGGTATGGAAGTGATGATGGGTGTAGGTTAAATTCTTCTGGTTGAGAGTGGCAAGTTTAAGCAGAAAGAAATCTGTAGTAAAGAACATGAGAAGTCCTGGCTCTAAGGACCCAGCACAGTGGGGTCATTGCCTGGGCCTGGAAGCAGGATCCAAATGCTCTCTGGAGACAAGTGGTCTCTGTCTCTTCTCCATGTAAATGTACTACTGGGTTTCCTTTCTCATGAGGTTGGAAGCCTTCCAGCTTCCAAGTGAACGTCACCTGGGGCTCCATCATCCGCTTTGGAGAAGACAAGTGAATCAGAACTCCTCAGCCCCAGTTCCGAAGTTCTAGAAGAGAACTTGCCTTCAGATCTGTCCAATCTTTGCATATTTTTACGTATTATTTCAGATCCCTGGGTCCTAGCTATGGTCAAGGGATACATTCCTGACGAGACAAGTGATGCTAATAGCCCACAGTACTAATTTTTAGCCATAAGACTTTTATGGGAAAATTGGAAATACATTTGGGTAAGGAGTATTTGCCTAAGCATAGAGTCTAAGAACACTTGCTCCACGCAGAAGTTGTGAATTCTGAGGATCATTAGTTAAATCCTAGAGTGTTGAATGTGATGTATATTGAGTTATACCAGTTTTCAAGGTCACTGATATTATATTCCCAACTTTCACTCTTTAAGGTTTGGAAAATTCAATTTTAATTATTGGTGACATACTTCATAACTATCCAGAGGAATATAATGTAGACCTGTTAATACATCCAGAAAGCTAAATTCTGGTTCAAGGTTATTTTTTCCACAGTTGGAGAATATTATGGTGTTCAGCTTGTCCCTTAGGGCATGTTAAACCACTTTTAATGCTGTCTCTTATTATTTTCTAACCATATTCGCTTTCCACACACGTCTAACTGGTTGCTGTATATGAAACCCCAATGTCTGGCCAAGCAAATATAATCTTCTAGCAAGTGGTGAGAAGGAAAGTATATCATGGTATGTGTCATAGTCAGCCACACACTGCTGGGATGAATCTTCAAACGAGGCACAATTTGGGGGAGGAAAGTATTTATTGAAACTATAGATTGAGGGGAAGTTCCGTAACAGCGAAAGAGGCTGGCCCTCTTTCACTGGTCCGAGCAGAGAGAGAAACATATCAAAGAATTCCTTCCCTTTTATATAGCCTTAGGGTGGGGTCTTACAACCCTTCCCCAAACTTAATGGCTTCCTGAGTCTCTGGGATTTCCTTCCTGCATGGCCCACACAGGAAAGGATGTTTACTTCCAGCTTCTGTGAGCTCCTGCCCCTTGCTGAGAGGCTCCCTTCCTATAAACATCCTCAGAGACCCACCCACTCAAGATAATTAAAAAGATCAAGTTGACAACATGGCCTAACCATCACAGCATGCTACTAGTGTTCAGAGAAAATGGGGTTTAATAGTGGTAGATCTTAAGGTTTCAGGACAAGTCTTGAGGTTGCTTTCTTCTTTTTACTTCTATGAGATGGACGCTTCTCCTTTCCATTGGCTACACTGCGGCTCATTTGCATATATGATTTAGTTTTAATATTGAGTTCTTCTGGTCATTTACCCAAGATGTCTTGGACACAATTGTTTTTTGAAGATTTTTTTTGTGCACGTGTGTTTGTGTGTGCGCGTGTACACGTGTGTGCATTTCCTTCCTTGACTCTTGTATTCCTTCCACCGCATCTTCCACAAGGGTCCCAGAATGAGCCTTAGGTGTGTGATGCAGATGTCTTACTTCATGCTGTCAATTCTTTCCAGTCCTTTGGTGACTTTCGAGTCTCCCCAGTGGTCACCACCATCGGAAAAGAGGAACTTCTCTAACCAAAAGTGAGGGTAGCATTAATATATGGAAAGAAACATAAATATTTAGAGGGCAATTTGGTGGGCATACTATGTCCATTAAACCAAATAACAGTAGTAGCTTCCTCTCCCCCAGGGTTCATTCCTTCCCCAGCCATAGGTTTTTGATTAAGTTTTCAGTACCAGGCATGGAGTGAGCCTCAAATCCAATCAGAGAGCAGTTGGTTTCCCCTATAAATGATATGCCACCATTGAACCAGTTGGCATACTTTGCCTGGCTGACTAGGCATGTGGTTTGCAGGGTTCATTGCTGCCTCCACCTTTTTTTAAAAATATATATTTATTGTCCATAATGAGTTACATTATTTAGTGGGCAAATTAACACAGGATAGGCCAATGAGACAGAAACCAAGGATTTTCAACACAAAGACCCCTAAGCTCACAACATTAAAGCTGCCTCCACCTTTTTGAGATACAGTCCTGAAGACACATTTCAATGTCCCACACAGAATTGATATTGATGGGCTGTATTTGACATAGGACCACTATGAGGCAGCAGATGATGTCCAGAGATGAGAGGAACAGGGTCCTTTCCTGGCACTAAAAATGACCACGGTCTTGGCTCTGCAACCTTGAACAGGTGGCTAGACACCTCAGGGTTGAAGGTCAAAGGTTCTGATAATACCCAGGGAGCACCAGTATCAAAAACACACCATCCCTGTAAGGACTCAAGTGGCTGGGGAACAGCATGCTATCAGCTGAGAGTCACTGAGAAAGTTCATTTTTGCTGTTTTCTCTATTATTATATGCTTGAAACCTATATTTATAAGTTTACAAAAGTGCCATTTTGTTGTTGTTGTTGAGATGGGGTATCTTCCTGTCTTAGCTTCCCTAGGGCTGGGAGGACAGGCATGTGCCACCACTTCCAGCCAAAAATATCTCTTGATACACTTCATCAGCTATCACTTTGCTGTTTTCTTTCTTCTCAAAATGATTTCTCCAGATCAGAACAGCAATACTGGAAGGAAGAAGGGAGGTCCACTATCACCTCAAAAAAAAAAAAACAGCTCTCATTGGCCTGGAGCTCCAGGCTAGAATAAACTGGCTGGACTGCAATCTCCAGGGACCCTTTGGCCTCTGCTTCCCCAGTGCTGGGATTACAAGGACAGACTACCATGCTCATAATTTCTGTTTAGTTTTGGGGGGGGATTGAACTCAGGTCTTCATGCTTTTGAGGAAAGTATTTTACCCACCGAGCTATCTCTCCAGCCCTATAGCACAATGATTATTTCCAAAGATCATAAATATGCATATTTATATGATTTTTGCTTTATACTATAAGACAAATGTCACAACAAAATCTGTGTATCTAGTGAGGATTCCATGAGGCCCGTTTGACTGTCCTGTTAGTGACATATTCTCGGTCCAAGTAACAGACCTAAAGAATAGATGGATATAAAACAAGAGTGAAAATCCAGCTCTGGGTTCCAATACTTTCCGTCTTTGGTCTCTGAGAAACATAAAGATCTGTTAACCTATATTCATATCAGAGCGTGTGAGATTTTTCTCAGAAACCTCTCTCGGTATGTCCTAATTGGATCGAAACACTGAGTTTGGGGCCTGCTGCCTCTCTCCACCCTGTCCACTTCCAAGCCTCTTGCATAGTTCTCTCTGTGTTCTGAGTCATGTTTGTATTTTCTTCCAACTTGTCTGCCTTCCATTGAGTGCAGTGCCAGACTCTGAACTGGAAACAGTCTCATAAATTTTTCATTCATCAGACATTTTCTTCTAAAGAAAAATTTTGAGACTAGCCTGACCATATCGAGAGCTATTTAATGGTGTATTAGCACATTTCAGTGGAAGAGGTGTGTGTGTGTGTGTGTGTGTGTGTGTGTGTGTGTGTGTGTGTGTGTGTGTACACGTGGGCAGGCATATTTGTGTGTGCATAAGAGAAGGGAGAGGTCATAGGATAACCTGTGAACTCCATAAGCAAATTTACACCTGGTCAAAAAGCCAGTTCTAAAATAAGACTTGCCAACCAATATATATAAACAGTCT
The DNA here is from genome assembly GCA_004024765.1 of Zapus hudsonius. Taxonomy (NCBI): domain Eukaryota; kingdom Metazoa; phylum Chordata; class Mammalia; order Rodentia; family Dipodidae; genus Zapus; species Zapus hudsonius. The sequence goes on from PVHP010011789.1 coordinate 35,537, forward strand.
CCTGGTTGTTTATCTGGTTTTATGTTACAGATAGTCTGTACTTATATGAGCTCTCTCCGATGCAGTGGCTAATGGCTGAATATTTGTCTTTGCTTTAAGTTTTCTAACAAATCTCTCAAGATTGATGCTATCACTGGGATGTAGTGTGTATCCATTTCCTGTAGAATGAACTCAGGGCTGGCAGCTAGCACACTAGTGGTCTTGGATTCTTGTGCCTTTCCATCTTGAAAGCAGCAGGGGAGTTGCTCTGGAGAGAATGCCACCCACCATGCCAGGATTCCATCGAATGTCACTTGTCTGGGCCATGTGTATTCAATACTTAGGTTTCTGTGAGGACCGGCCCAAATACATTTGAAGTAACAGCCTCACCATAACATTTATACATAAGCATTTGAGTATGCTACAAGTAAATGCTTATTTATAAAGAAGGGAAGAAAAAGAAACTTAGTGAAACAGTAATTAAATTTTAGATATAATTTTATATGCAGATTTTGTTTGGTTGTGATTGACAACAAGATGTAAAGACCACACCCTTTTATTCAGGGCCAGTCTCATCAATTCTAATCTAAAGGACCTATATTACATCCTTTATTGTGAAAGTGTTAATTTAGGTACTTTTGCATTGTTGGGACAAAACACTTGACCAAAAGCAACTGATGGGAGGAAAGCATTTATTTTGGCTTTCAGTCTTGAGAGGCAGCTTCCTGATGGCAGGATGCCTTGGATGGTAGAGCTGAGGCTGGACGGCTCATCTGGCCACAGCAACTGGCAGAAAACAGCAAGAGTATGAGCTCCGGCAAGGCAGAATCTGGGCTATCACATCCCAAAGTCTGCCCCTAGAGACACACCTCTTCTACCAAGGCTCACCTCTCACCCCTTACCAGCTGGGGACCAAGCCTTCCAAACACATGAGTGTATAGGGCCATCTAGTCTAGCCTTACCTCATTTTCCCCCAAATCAATTACTGGTACTGTCTAGCCACAGAAGACAGAAACCTAGGGTCCTCCTTGATTGTCATTTCTCTTGCCTCTCACTTGTAATCCTTTGGCTGCTTTGCTGGTCCTGCTGCCCAAGGACATCCTCTACCTGTGTCCTTTCCTTATTTCTCTATGGCCAATGACCAAGTCTTCAGTAGCCACCTTACAAAGTGTTCCACTTCTACAAAGGAACCTGCTGAGAACTCTGTAGAATAGTACTTGGTGGTTTCCATGGCTTTGTGTTGCACTATGAGTTTTTTCCCTACCAGAGCCTGGAATGTCCTGTGAAATCCATTCCCTGTCTAATGAGGAGAGGCATCCCCTTCCCTTTGCTCTGTCCACAGGGTCGAATTACTACTGGTGAGGCTAGGCTGCTTCCCAGCTCACCACTAGCCTTCTCCTGTAACCTGTGCCTGGAAAGCCTGTGCCTACATGTTTGCAAAGCTGGCTTGTTCTCATCCTCTAGGCCTAGTTAAATGTTGCCTTCTCCAAGAAGTCTTCCTTGAGTACCTTTAACGAGATAGGTGGTCCCTGATTTCTCTAACTTTATTTGTAGACTAAACCACAGCTTCAGGTCTGAAATTATTTTTAACATATTTACCTGTTTGTTGATAAGAATTTAATAAATCTTACATTAAGATAACTCATAATTTAGCTCAGCTTCTATAAAACTTAGAATTGGAAAATAAACAGTATTACCACGTACCTTAAAGTATGAGTGTTGACTTAAGGCATATACATTATCCCTGGCAATATCTGCACTTGATTGAACATAGAGACTTTCATTGTTACTCTTGCTTTTGGATTTAGGAAAATGCTTTATGTTTGATGCCTTAGAGAGAATTATAATGGAACCCCTAAGTCCAATCATCCATGGCGCTGCTGTTTGTGTCTCTCCGCATTGTGGTGAAGCTGCGTATTGGTGTCACATGGTGCTTCCAACAAGCCTTTCTAACAGTGAATGAATCAGAGCCATCTGCTTCTTTGAAGCAGAACTATTAAAAATGAATACATTCTTCATGGTCTTAATATCTTGATGGGACATGTGCCACCTAAGCTAGGATTCTGTGTCTCCCACCATTTTTTTTAAGTAAAGGTAATGTTGGGATAACTTTGGGGGAAGGAGAAAGCCAGTAATAATGTGTACGTAGGATTTACAATGAAAAATACATATAATGTCAGAAAAATGATTGTTTCAAAAAGATACACTCTTACCCTGAACACCAATACTGTTTTCCTCATCAGGGAACAGAACAAAATATGGTAGCAATTTTCAGTGGTTGAATATCTGCCACATGTAATTTGGTCCTACAGAACTATGGCCTGGATTTTGACGAATTGCTTATTCTCTGTGTTAGATTAAAAGATGCACAACAAGTCACATTATTTCTGTAGTTTTCAATGATATTTACATTAAAGTGGTAATAATTTTAATTTACAAATTCAAGAAGTTAAAAATCAGAGAAAATAGAAATATAGGAATTGCTTTGTGCTAGCAAAACATTTCATGACTACTGAGCCATGCTTCAGGTAGTGTCTTAAATTGAATCGTTTTACATACAGTAACTTCATAAATGTTGGTCATTGCATTTTGTCTGAAAATGGAGTATACCCAGACCATTGGTATAAGGTTGCATGTGTCAACACACTTTGCAAACCAAAGGAGTCTGGGGCTGGAGACTGGGCTCAGTAGTCAAAGGCTTTTGTTTGCAGAGTGTGATGGCTGTATTGGATTCCTCAGGACCCACTAAAAGGCAGATGCACAAAGTGACATGTGCATCTGGAGTTTGCTTGCAGCAGCAAGTGGCCCTGCTGTGCTAATACACAAACACACTCTCTCCCTCTAAAATAAAGAAAATTTTTTTTTTAAAAAAAAGGAAAATGGAAGGAGGAAGGTTAGAAACAGCCTTCAGTTAATCAAATTAAGTTAAATTCAGTCATCAACATAATTCAGTTATGACGATGCAATTACATGTGACCAGTTTTTTGTTGTTTCAGGGTTTTCTTGAGAAAGAGTCTCACTAGTATATTCTAGTAGTAGTAGACTAGTGTAGTCTCACTTGAATTGCTGATCCTCCTGTCTCAGCCTCTGAATGCTAGGATTACAGATGTGTGGCGCTGTCCTCAGCCTTCTTAAAATTTGCCTTTGATTGGTTTGGAAGTTTGTAGTTATTATTGTTGGTTACAATACATTGCATTAATTAAGGAGCATAGTAAAGCTCTCGCAACAAAACAACACTGAAACTCAGTAGGATTAGAGTGTTAGTTCTAGTTGAGAGATAATTGGGTTATGTTGAGAGGCAATGATGCCAGTTTTTGGGCTATTGGTGCATATCTGAAGTTAGGCCTTCAAGCATGTAGGTAACCATTGGCTATCTTGCCAATGTTTCCGATTCCTCATGACTCTAAGCACTTCTCAATAAGTGGAGAGGGGAGAAGAAAGAGAATTTCAATTTATCTAACCGAGTGACTTTGGGGAACTTTGGCAAATGTGGAGGGCCTGGGAGAAATAGGAGTGGGGCCAGGGTATCACAATTTCCCAAAACCTTCCCACATGATTCCATGATGTGCTCTGTTCAAGAATGGCCAGAATATGAAGTGGCAACAGATGTGAGACTCATTGCGATCATGGGTCTTCATTCCTTTCATTTTGTTTAGACTAAAAGTTATCTGAACTCTTTCTTCTGAAAATCGAATTGAAGTCCCATTAGGCAACTTACCTGAGAGGAATAAGCATGTTCTGACCCTCTTTGTCATGTATAAATTGATATCTCGTTCTTCTATCTGTAATTTTTATGAAAAGAGGGATTTAAAATAATTGGAGCCTAGTACCCAAAATTACATCCTTGTGTTTCCTTATAGTTTGCGGTTCAGTGACTGGGCATGAGTGACAAGAATTCATTGGACCACAGAAACCCTTGTTCCCTGTAGATGACATGTTGGCTGCAGGGTGAAGTCCGATTATATGAAGGGAAGTGAAATGATGTTGTAGAGCTTCAAGGCTGGGGCTGAGCTGAGGACTAGAGGCTTTCTGCACATGTGCAGAGTCCAAGCTTGAGGCCAAAGCTGATGGGACGGAAAATAAGTCCTTGAGAATAGAATCTGTAGAGGCAGGACTTCCATGAATGAACAACTGTAGAGTAAACAAGCTAAGGAAGAAGTAACATTGCATTTTAACTTGGGAAAGATGGCCTATTGCCTTAGTCATAAAGGTCTCATACAGAACTGATTGCAGAACAATTCTTGAATAGAAAGGCTTCCTAACACCATATTTCAGGTGCATTGGGAGCAATGATTTACACTGAAGCCAGCAATGGTACATTATATGAAAGCACTGAATGAGACATGTTTCCTGTGTAGCTCTGGGACTCTCTGAAAAGAAAATTTTTGAAAAGGGCATGTAAATTTAGTGCAGTGCTAGGTAAATGCTATGGGAATAATATAAATAATTGGCTTATTAGTGAGGAATTGGAGTGTGAACAAAATTCTTCCTGTGGTTGGAATATTAAACCAAAACAGAATATTTTTGAAAACTAAAGAAAGCCCAGGACAAAAAGCACATGCCACAAAAAAGACAGAAAGACATTTAAAAACCACTGTAACGTAGGATTTGCCTTCATGAGATTTTGATATCTAAATAGTAGGCCTCTCTCTCTCTCTCTCTCTCTCTCTCTCTCTCTCTCTCTCTCTGCAAGCAACTTCACTGAAAGTATGACTCTCACACACACTGATATTTACTCGCTACTCTGTACTGTCAAATACGCCAAATTCTTCTATATTGTTCCCAAAATCACTATGTCTATGCTGATAAATTTTCAGCATGGAAATGTATGAAATCCATAGATCCTATTCTCTCAACTCAAACTATTTGCCGGCTTCTAGTATATTTAATCACGGTCCCCATGGGCTGTAGATTTTCCCATTGTGTGTTGTCAGAAGTAAGTGTCATCCCTGTTTAATGTATTCATAAGGAAAGGAGGAAAGAAATCACTGACCCTCAGACAGTCTTGAGGGATACTTTTCTTTCTATGAACATCTTCCAACAAGGAATTCCAATCTGAAATCATGAGTCAGGGTTGAACAGGCCCGAATTAGAGTTTTCTTGGCATTTTGTAGCATGCCTGGATTCGCTGGTGCCACTCACAAAAGTCCATCTTTTCATCTCTTCTGAATTTCTGCAGTCCTCATTTAGATGATACTCCACGAAGCACTTTTAAAACATGAGAATGACAAGCAAATCCAACCCGTAATGAAGAGGTTATGACTTAAGACTCATGTTCCACTGTGCTTGTTCAAAATGATTAAAAATGGCATCCTACCACAAATTTGTTTGACTAAAGCATTTTGACTTGCCTCAGTTAAGAGGAAAGAAATGAGCCTAGATCCTGTCTTGGTATCGAACATTAAAAATTGCCCGTGACTCTATGAAAAAAATGTTCCAATCTTTAGCAATCAGAAACATGTTGATCAAAACTACATTGAGATTAGATCTCGCCCTAGTCAGAATAACTATCATTAAGAAATCAAACAGAAAAAAATGCTAACAAGGATATGGAAGTGAAGGGAAATGAGCCCATATTCACTACTGTGAATGAAATTTGTGTCATCACCATGGAAATAAGTATGGAGATTCCTCACCAAATTAAAAAATAGAACTACGATATGATTCAGTTTTACCACGCCTTGTTCAGCATTCCACAGAAATAGCAATACATATGTCTTTGATGCAGTGCTATTCACACATACCAAATTACGGACTGAGCCTACGTAGCCAGCCACAGATGAACAGAGCAAGAAAATGTGGTATAGATGAACAGTGGAGTTGTATTCAGCCATAAGGAACCAAATTATGTTATTTTCAGGAAACTGAATGGAATTGGAGATCATTGTGCTGAGTGAAATATACCAAACTCAGATTAAACAAAATTAACCAGACTCAGAAAAGCATGACAATTTTTCCTCTTATATGCAGATCTAGATTTAAAATTTATAAATATGTAAACATAGATATGTATGTATGTATATTGTATCATGTATATATATATATTTATATTTACATGAAAGTAGAAGGGAAACATGAAAGAGGAGAGGGTACAAGAGAGGGTGATTGAATAGAGGGGTTAAAGTGAGCAAAAGTATTTTATATATATGAAAATATCATAATGAAGCCTGCTATTTTGTTACTGATTTACAAATAATAGATTAAGAAACAGATACCATATATGTATTTATTATTAAATGCTTATGGTTCAAGTTTAGAAGCCAAAAAGAAAACACCAGAAGAACAAAAACAAAAACAAAAAAACCCAATGTGTCAAAGAAATAAAGATGACTTCAGTATCCTATATTGTCTGCACTGACTGGCCCGAGTGGCTTTCTGAAACCATGATACAATACTCATGACCCCACACCCCCTTCTAATCTTGCATCTTTCATGGCTCTAAAGCCATTACTACATGGACAACATTTCCAAATTCTACTTCCAGGTTGAGATGAAGCCTGGCTCCTTTTGATCACTGCTGAAGAGGCCTCTGTTTGCCTTCCAGACCAATCTTGGCAGAACACTTTCCCAGGCTGTTGTGTGTTCCTGCAGAAGCACTTTCTGTTCAGACCTTCTTCCTTCAAATTAATTAGGATTTTTTTTTTACAATATGGAGCCTCTAGTGGGTGTGGTTTTGCCCCCAAGGGACCTTTCTTAACGTCTCAGTGCATCATAGGACGTTGCTCTTCAATAGTGCTGATATCTTTAATAATCACAGGTGTGTTCTCAGCACCAGCTTAAATGCTATTCTGTTTGGAGATTCCCTCCACCAAACAAATTAACGTAATAAATAGGAGTTCAATGAAATTCAAGTTCTCAGGTCATGAGTGGACTGCAGCCAGCTTCTTTTTTTTTTTAATTGTCCATAATGAGTTACAATATTTAGTGGGCAAACAATGAGTTGTTATCCCCAATTCCCCGCTGCCCTCCCCTCCCCACTCCGCTGGATAACCTCCTCCATGGGTCTTCTGGATCAGTCCTTGTGACAGGGGACCATGGATAGCCTAGTATTCAGCCAGGTTCTCCTGGCCATGCCTCTGGATAATCTCCTCCACCACGGCTCTCACAATCTTTCAGCCAGCTTCTTTGACAGCATGTATGCACACACTACCTTTAGCCCAGTTAATGACAGTCCTTGTTTTTCCTTTAAAACTTCATGAGGCAGCTCTACCACTGTCTGCATTTCTCTCAGCATTATTGTCTTTCATGTTCCCACCAGAATGGTTCATTAAACTTCACTTCCAGAAGCCAAGAGCTTTTCTAGGCAAAAGTTCCAAACTCTTCCACCTTCCTCCCACAATGCCTATGAACCACGAAAATAGCTTTACTTCTTGGTACCTATTTTCTGCATTCGTTATTCAGTGCTGGAATGAACAAAATACCTGACCAGAAGCAAGATAGGCAGGGAAGGATTTTATTGGCTTACAGTTTGAGGGGACAGTCCATCATAGCAACGATGATATAGTGGCAAAATCATAAGGTTATTGATCACACTGTCTACAGGGAGGAAGCCAAGCATGTTAAGTTCTGGTGCTTAGTCAGCGCTCTCCTTTTTATATAATCAGTAACTCCAGCCAGTAGGATGGTTCTACTCACATTTAGGGTGGGTCTTCCCATCTCAGTTGACTTGATCATGTTATTTACCTATGGCATGTTCAGAGGCTAATTTAATAGATGATTCTAGATTCCTTCAAGTTGACCAGCAGTAAACTGGGAAGTGCTAGAGATTGGGGAGGAAAAGGAGGTAAGGCCAGAAGTGGTAGAGGCTTGAAGGACCAGAAATCTTTTAGGAAGGGTAAGGCTGGTGACATGTATGTATGTATGAACCATATAATTTTGGACCTGCTTGCATATCACCTGTATTACTAAATAGTTAACATTTTCCTTTAAATTGAATTAAATGTGATTTTTGGTTACTGCACATGTTGCTTCAAGGTGTAGCTCTTGCATAGCATCACACACACACACACACACACACACAGTGTTTTGTTGGTTGGTTGCCTGCTTGGTTCCTTGTTTTTCCTTTTTATAAATTTTTTTTTATTGAAAGTGAATGTAAGGAAAGCTCTCTGAAGATGGAGAGGGTCCTGGAAAATGGGTGCCTGGGTGAGCACTCTGGAATAGGGTTTTCACATGTTGAGAAGGCGTTTGATTGGGTTGTGCCTACATGTAAATTAGGCATCAGTTTGGGATGAGCTTTATTGAAAATAGAGGATCTTGATTGGTCGGTTAGTCAGGGAGAAGAGTGTGGACCCAGCATAAACCTATTAGCTGGGGATTGGGGATGGGAAAGCCCACAGGAAAATTCTAGAACTAGGTAAAACCTGAAAATAAAGAGATGGAAGACTGCCTCAGTTGCCATCTGAAGAATCAGATTTAGGTTCAGACTGGAGTTGTCATCTGACCTCAAGGGCAGGCTGACTTCTAGGTTCCCGTGGGCCTGTGTCCTTAACTCATTACCTACAAAAGAAAACCATTTTGCTCCTAATCTCTTCCCCAACCCCTTCCAAGAGGTAATCTATTAGGGAAATGGGGCAGCAATCACTCTAACTTCTGCAAGTTGAATAGGATTGAATCCCAGGCAAGGAAGCGCTCCCTCTGATGAAGTCCACCCAAAGGCATGCTAGAGAGACTTTTCCTCTTTTGCTTTTTCTTTATTGATGTTTTAAATAAAAGGCTGTACTCTTTACCCCTTCCACCCCACCCCAATTCTGCTGAGGTCTTCTTCAGTGGGGCTGTTGGTATTCATTGTAGGGACCAGGAAGCCTCACTCACTTAGTCTCTGCAGGTGGGGGAAGGTGGGGGTGAATGTGGTGTTTCAGGCTATTCCCACCCACCCTGAGGTTCTTACAGTCTTTCTGCCCCCTCTTCTGAAATGTTCCCTTGTTCCCTATGGGGTTTGG
>PVHP010011790.1:0-44376 GCA_004024765.1 Zapus hudsonius
AAAAAAAAAAGCACACTAGGAAGATTTTGAGGACTTAAGTTTTTGTTCTCTCACTATTCATATGTGCTTATAACTTGCTACTGTGTTTCCTCCTTTCATTCCAGTGTGAGAGAGGGATGGTCTTATTGGAATAACCTTGAACTTAACCCAGTGGATATTAGACTAAGGAAGTTTTCTGTCAGCACTGACACTTGATCAATCATGGCACTGCTCAGGCTCCCAGCTGATGGAAGCATATAGCCAGGCTGCACTAGGGCTGAATCTCAGCCATGGGCGCTACTCTGGGAAGAAAGAGCTGAGCTTTCCCTGCTTCCGGCAGACTGTGACCTTGAATCCAGGCATAAACACATAAGAAGCAACTCTCCCACCAGAAAAACCAAGAATCATCAATTTGCAAGAACTCTCTCCTCTACTGCCCACCAGGCTAGAAAACTTTTCCCCAAGGGAGCAATCCAATCAGCCATCACCTGAAATCCAATAACATTATATGTCCAAGTTAGGATAACAAAGATGTTAGCATTTTTAACATACAAACTATGAAAACAATTCAAGAACTCATTTTAAACCCAACATATGTTGAAAGGTGGGATAGCAAAATGCACTTTACCAGAATGAAAAGAAGAATAAAATCAATGTTTCAGATAACGTCCTTGTCTGCTGCTTTCCTTCCCCATCTCTACCTTGGTCTTCAGGGCTCACCTGTGTCATTAGTGCTGCCTCCCCACCACAGCTCAGCAATCCAGGACCAACACCAAACACCAAACTCCAAACACTGGAGCCAAGTTGAATTTCACAAATTGGAGAATCTGCCCTCTTGTTGGTTTTCAATTGAGAAAATGGGATTTCATTACAAAGACAATGCCTGCGAAAGTGCTCAGGCAGGAAATAGCACTTCCAGTAGAGTGTCCCATAGATTCAAGCTATGTGACTAAAAGGGGCATGGGATTTTGTGATCAGCAAGGATTAAAGAAATTTCTACAGAGAATTTGGTCTGCATAGAATATTTATGAGATGGTTGTATAGAAATTGCTGATTCTGTAGCAAGAGTGGCCTCTGGAGAGAATGGAAAGGAACCTAGTTTGTAGTATACTTCTAATGCCTTTGAATTCTGAATGACATACATAAATGACCTAACTATAAAACCATAGTTTGGGGCTAGAGAGATGGCATGGTAAAGACGCTTGCTTGCAAAGCCAGATATCCTGGGTTCCATCCCCCTGTACCCAGGAAAGCCATATGCACAAAGTGGCACATGCATCTGGAGTTCATTCGCAGTGGCAGGATGCTCTGGCACAGCCATATCTCTCCTCTCTCTCTCCTCCCCCTCTCTCTTTTCCTCTCTCCTTGTAACTAAAGTATTTTTAAAAATAAAACATCAATAAAAAATAATAATAATAAATAAAAAAACATGATAATTTTAAACAAATGAACATTATAAAATGCAAAAATGAGATTATAAAGACAATACCAAACATTAAATTATTGACTACTCTGTCTCCTCTTGTCTGTGTAGATTTTTTTTTTAAAAAATCAGTTCTGGGCTAGACTCAGTAGTGAAGGCACTTGCCTGCAGAGTCTAACAACATGGGTTCAATTCCCCAGTACCCACATAAAGCAGATGCAAAAAGTGGTGCATGCATCTGGAGCAGCTGGAGGCCCTGGCATGCCCATTTCTTCCCCCCCCTTCTCTCTCTTTCTTGTTCTCTCTCCTTGCAAATAAATAAATAATTTTTTTTTATAAATTTCAGTTCTGAACTCTCAATCTTTGTTTCCAACAACAGGGTCTTTTTCATCTGGAAATCTACCACTTACACCTCAGATACAGTCTGTCCCACACTCAAATCTTCCTCTTCCCTCCAAGCCTTATTCCCTTCCAATATTCTCAATCATTATTAGAAATATCTATCCTTTCAATTTCCCAGTAAAAACTTTACCATTGCCATAGAGACCCTCCCCTCCTTATCCATATTATACGCATCAAATATTTATTGTTAATTCCTTTTCTGTGGTGTTAAGAGAACATCAAATAGACGCCTTCTTGTATTACTGCACTAGCCTTCCCTGCTCCACATTTTACAAACTGCATCCCTTTCAGTGCATCTTGAGCTCCCTAGCTAGCTCTGCGCCCCTATGCTTGCCCTATTGTACTTCAGGACCTCGGACAGCTCCCTGCTGCCTTCAAAGTGCTGCCTGTAAATCCTAGTCCTGGTGCTGTCCTGGTAATACATTTCAGCCCTGGTGTATAAACTATGCCCTGGATACTGGGCTCTATCAACTTTGCTCATTGCTATCTCTTGTGTGCCTTTACAATTTGGTTCTTGCTCTTCCCTTGACCTGGAAAGCTATTTTGCTTTCATGTTCTTCCTCTTCTTTCTCTTCTCTCTTTCCCCTCCAAAGTTTGTCCAAAAATGAACTCTCTGTTCACCATTCCAGATTTCAGTTCAGATTATGCCTCCTCCAAAAAGCCTTTTAGGACAATTTCCTCCTCTCTACCCCTCAAATGCTTTGTACATACCCAAATGATAGCCCTAACCACACTCCTTCCTAATTATTTATAACTCCACTGTCAGAATGTAAACTGCTTTTAAAGAAAGAGCTATTATATTTTATTCATCTTTAAATCCACTCTACCTCCCCGCTAACACTGCCCATAAATATTCTTGAATGAATTGGCTGAAAGTACTTTGGTAAAAATGTAACACATTATCCCCAAATTTTATAGACCTCTGTGGCTAAAATCTCATTTCTTTGCCCTCTCTTTCTGCATACCTATTGGCACGCTATCACAGGTCTCAGGAGGACCAGCTATTCAAAGGGAGCTAACAAAATGCTGCTATTTGTAAACAGGACCATTTGCAAACCCTCTGGGCTAGATTTAGAGATTGCCTTTCTAAGTCTGACAATGCTCCTTTGAGCACTCCACTCTAAGAAGCATTTCTTTTCCAGGTGTCTGGAGTCCTATAAGTAACCTTTGTTTACCCTGAAAACACTTTCAGGGAAGTTGCACAGAGCTGGAAAACAATGTGGTGGCCCTGTAGGGACCCACCTGGCCAGTGACTCGTACTGAGCTAGGAGGCGGAGGGGCCTTCAGAGACTCAGCTCTAATCTCTGCTCACTTCCACTGCTATCAGCTACTTAACTGCTTGGACCTCAAGGGTCTCCTGCTCTCCAGTGAAGACTCTGGCAGCCCATTAATCACAAGCTTATTCAAGTAAAACAACACCATAAGCAAAGTGATAACCTGAGTGGCTTAGAGAGCAGTGGGCAACAAATTAGCCTAAGATTAGGGTGAGTTGTACTTTTGAATGGAGCCCAAAGGGACAGAAAACCTTGACAGCTCCCAGCCTCAGGGTATTTTCCTTCGTTGCTCTCTTGGTTTGAAATTCTCCATTCTGAAACATGTACATTTAAGTCTCTGCTCAAATATCACCGGCCAGGATGCTGTTCTGAGGACTCATGCCAGAAACTCAACACAATGATTCTCCATCTCTTCCCTCCCACTCTATCTGCCTTCACAGCATTTTTCATGGTACAAATGATACCATGGTGCTATCTATCTGTTTATACACTAACCATTATCTCCCCATCCACCCAAGAAGGCAGGGATATTGTCTGATGACTCATCCCCCCAAAAAAAACTCAAACATATGAGTCTCCTAAATAATGTATGTTTCATTTTTAAGCTAAAAAGGAAAGAGATATGGGGCATGTGACACATGGAGACTTTATAACTCCATGTGTGATGGGAGCAGATGCTTAACACATGGAGGTCCACAGTTCACCCACCATTGGCCAGCCATGATGGAACAGCATGGTACCACCTTGTAGCTACTCCGTCTATTCTTAGCCCTCCTGTTTGTTGTTCAGGAGAAAAAGGATATAAGACCCGAAGAAGGATTGTCTTGAGGAAAGTGAAATGTAAAGAAGAATCACAAACTTCATAGGTAGCTTAAGGTGATAAGTAAACTGAAAGAATGTTCAAGAAACTAAGATGTCAGGGAAAGTATAGCACAGAGTTATGATTATGGGTATGATTAAAAAGCTGAAAGGAGAAGAGATTGGTAATAAAATACTATGGTATGTGTGTGACACTTCTGAACATGAGGCGGACCTCCCAATGAGAGGCCATGTGTCCTGGCCATGTGCCAGGGTCCACCTCTCTGTACCTTCTTTTCCTCATAAGGAATGGATGTTGGCCCACACAGGAGGTTCAGTGTTGGGGTAAAGTAAGAGAGATAAGGCTGAGCTAGAATATCAGAGTCCCTGTGAACAGGCTGAGGATGTGGACCCTTCAGCCTGCCCTTCCTTCTTTGGCTAGAAAGATGAAATTAATTAAGTCAAAAGAGAGCTCACATTCAAGGCAAGTGAGCATTGACCACTCACAGTGTAGTGGCTTTGAATGTGGGTACTCACGGTTCTGGGGTGTAGAGCGGATCTGAGCCATGCCGGATGTACTGAGTACAGTGGAACACTCTGTAGGCCAGACCTGCCAGGAAATCTCGTGGGCTCAGGTAGCCAGCCACTGGCCTCACCGTGAAACCAGACCTTTCTGAAGAGACATCAGAAAGAGCCAACTAAATATCAACCTCAAGACCTGAGACACATTATTTGTAGTATTGTGATAAAAACAAGGTAATCCAAGTTCTAAAACTCCTGACAACCAGATGACATATCCTATTAACAATTACCATGTTTGAGGCTTCTAGTGACTAAAATATTCTCATGAATGATGGTTTCCGAGGGAATATGACATTCATTAAAATAGAAAGAAAGTTGAAAATATTTTAGGAAGTTAAATTCAGAAGCCAAATTGGGATAAGAAATTCTAAATACACAGGCGATTATAATCTAAAGTGATGCTTACTACATATTACCTGTTATCTTTCTAGAAGACACGCCTGGGAACCTGCTCTGCTTATGTACTCAGCAGCGCAGCACTGGGGCACCCTTTACTATGTCCACCCCTCTTAACTCCATCCTGTATGATGGCTTTTGTGATAGAATATGAATCACTGACGATTTGAGGTGGTACACTGAAGCTTGGCATGCTTTACTGGTTCTTGGTAGGAGGAAACAAAAGAATACACTAAAATCTGTGAAATTTCCCTGTACCATTCATTCAACCCATGGTTCATTTATGTTCTCAACTTTATAAAAATAAAACATGTTGCCAGGCATGGTGGTGAATGCCTTTAGTCCTAGCTCTCAGGAAGCTGAAATAGGAGGATCGCCATGAGTTGGAGGCCAGCCTGGAGCTATAGAGTGAGTTCTAGGTGAGTATGGACAAGAACAAGACCCAGCTTCAAAAAAAGAGGAAAGAAAGAAAAAGAAAAGGGAGCATGCTTTAAAATGTTTGTTATATGTTTTGAAATTGTTGTCTTATCTTCTAAAGAATAGTTACTTTAATGAAAACTGTGATTACTACACACTAATATGTCTATCTCCTCAAATAGTTAATGTGTGGTAAGAGCTCTATAAAAGTCTACTCTTAGCAAACTTCTATAATATAAAACAGTATTGGTCATCATCATCACACTATAAATTCATGCTGGTTAACTCTAGCTTTACAGCCTTTGACTAACATCTCCCCACTTTCCCTATTTCCCCACCTCTATTATCTGCCCTGTATAGTCAACACTTTTAGATTCCACATGAAAGTGAGTTCATGCAGTATTTGTCTTTCTGTTTGGGGCTTACCACACTTAGCATAATGTCCAGAAGGGCTATTTTTATCCCTGATGCCAGCATTGTTCAGTCTCCCCTTTAGAAAGGAGAGTACCTCAAGATGGTCAGAAACAGTCCTAAAAGAAAAGCCTAACTAAATTTATAAAACAAGTACATTCAGGGCTGTCTGGTAACTAGATGGAAATAGTACTGTTTTTAGGCCTCCTCAAACCCATAACCCTTACAGGCTCATGTTCATTTCAAATGTTTTCACTTTGATGGTTCCTCACTGAATATCAAAAGCTGATAATGTGTTTTTCTTCTTTTTCTATATTACAGCAATTAAGCCAGTATATCCCACATTTGGGATGTGAGCGATGGCACACAGAGGAATCTTTTTTATTTTAATAGTAATACATTTTATTGTTAGGTAAATTAGAAAACATAAAAGTATGACATCAAGAACTTTAAATTTGTACATATTATTGGTTTAGAAATTTCCACTTTTCAAGTCAATCATTAAAATAAATAAAAACACACACTTGCACTGTCTTTATTATGTGCCAGTGAGTAATGTGAACCTGAACTCCACACAGCCTTTCATGAAAATATTAAGAGACAGATATGGCAAAAGTTACAAGACAGTATTCAAATTACTAAGGTTTGATAAAGACAAGACAGTAATAAAGGAATCCCATGTATACACTAGCTCCCCAGAGTAAATATGCAATATACACGTGTCTCTATAGGAGACAGAGGATCATGACCAGCAGAGCCATGGGGAGAACAGAATCTAGTTAAACTGCTATAGAGGCGTTGTGTAATTAGCTGGTAATTAAGTGATACTAATCAGTGAGTCTCCATTTTCCCCTCAGTCACACTCTGGCTCCTTCTCCATATGCATTGTCACCCAGCCAGGTATGCTTCTCAGGGTACCAGCTGCCTCCTGATACACACATGATATACAATGAAACCAGGGGAGGAGAGATCCTAGAAGCTGTTATGATCAAAAACTGGAGCAGCAGGAATCCAATTTCTGGTCAGAGGAATGGGACCTAAGTCATTGCTCTGGTCCTGAGAGATGTGACATCTGAAATTCCCAGGTCATTAAATGATAACTAGTAAAACCTGGCTTCAGGAGCCCAACACTGGCCAGCAAGAAGCTTTCTAATAGAGAACAAAAACAGACCATTGCTTCCTCCTGTAAGAATCAATACAAACAGGACTGTCAGTCATCTGGACAAAGTCCCTCAGGAAAAGCCACTTATTTTAAAGAACTTAAAAATAGTATAAAGCCTGCTTCAAATATATAAATGGCCCTTTTGACCATTATCCACTGTCACCCCTTGACAGGGTGCTTTGGTCTGTCCTGTGCTTCATGTGGGGCATCTGAATTCTTTTGATGGGGTCACAAGGACTAGGGAGCAGAGGGGAATCCAGACCCAGACCCTGGGGACACCAGAAGAAGATGCATTTTTAAGTGAACTCATTAAAATGACTACATAGGTGGTCACATGACTTCCTTGAATGTTTCTCTCTTGGATCACAAAACCTCAGATATTGGGCTGGAGAGATGGCTCAGCCGTTAAGGCACTTGCCTCCAGTGCCTAAGGCTCCAGGTTCAATTCCCCAGGACCCACATATGCCAGACCCACAAGGTGGTGGCCCTGGTGCTCTCTCTCTATCTATCTATACATCTATCTCTATCTCTCTGCTAGAAAATAAATTTTTTTAAAAAATAAAATAAAATTGTAGCTTTAAAAAAAAAACCCTCAGATATTTACCATCTAGCAGTTAGCTGAGTCTGCCAGTCCCAGTAAACTGAGCTTCGGAGCAGACATATGAAGGAAAAAAATAATGTTTTGGGTGACAAAGGGATTTTGGGTTCACAAAGGGATTTTTATGTAAAAGCAGTGAGAAAAAGAGAATAAATGGAAGCCTAGGAATTATGGTGGCCAAATGGAGGGGACCTCAATGTGGGTGGTGACAATGGAATGGAAAGGAAGGGGTAGATCTGTGAAGGGTTATCAGGCTGGAAGTGGCAGGATGGCAGACTTCTAATAGGTTGGAGAATGGCCCTCCAAAGATGCCTACATCCTAATTTCCCAAATGTGTAAATGCTACTTTCCTTGGGAAATGGACTTTGTAGATGCAATTTATTAAATTAAGGATATTTGAGGGAGAATATTATCCTGGATTATCCAGGTAGGGTCTTAAAATCACAAAGATCCTATGAAGAGGCCAGCAAGAGGGTCAGTCAGAAAATGAGATGTGATAATAGACACAAAAGGCTAGAGTGATATAAGAGGCAAAAAAAAGGCAGGTGGACACCAGAGCTGGAAATGGCAAGGGAACAGAACATTCCAGAAGGACTGAAGCTCTGCCAACACCTTGATTGTAGAATCCTGATCTCCAGAACTGTAAGGTACTAATATGTGTCCCTTTTTTTCTGGTGTGGTGTGTGTGATGTGTGAGACATGTACATGTGTGTGAGCAGATGAATGTGGAGGCCAGAGGAGAAGCCTCTTATTGTTCATCCATGTATTTCCTTGAAGCAGGGGCTCTCTCATCCTGAAGCTCCTATGCATCAGTGAGCCCCAGCGAGTCTCGGTCTCTGCACCACACCACAGATTGGGGTTACAGACATATATGACCATGCCCAATTTTTCCATGAGTTTTGGGGAGTTGAACTTGGTGGTCTCTGACAGGAGGGACCCTCAGGCTTCAGCAGCAAGCTCTCTAGCACTAAGCAAGCTCCTCAGCCACATAATGTGTTCTTTAAAGTCACAAGCTTGTGGCTATTTGTTTTAGCAATGATAGGATAGTGATACCAGACTCTATACATATGGGAGGCAGTAGGTAGAGGGGCAGGACTTTAGAGGAGTCCTTGGAGAAAGCCTGACAAGACTGGAGAATAAAGTATCACTGATCGAGAGAGCAAAGGAAGCCACATCACAGCGGTGGCTTTTCTACCTGTTATGTAAAAGGGGAGAAAGGAGCAGAAAACTCAAGGACTTAAGCACACCAAAGAGCAAAAGAAGTGGGTCCATCATGAAACTATGCTTCCTGCTGCATCCCTCCCAAGGTCCCTAAGCATTCCTAGGACAGTCAGTGAGCAGAGAAAACACAAAGAATATAAAATAAGGTTACCTATAACTCATGTCACTCACCACTGTAACATTAGCAGTGAGTACAGGAGGCCCTGGCATTCAACTTATACTTAAAGATATTGATTGGTTGGTTGATTGATTGATGATTGATTCACTGACTGATTTTCCCCAGAGGAAAGTAAGCCACTAATATCCAGCATTGTCCATATTTCTTCAACCAGTTTGTAATTCTAGCAAAACAAACAGGGAATCTTTGAGGTCATTCTGTACTCACATGGCCCAACAGACTAGTTCCTGGATCAGAAAATGTTCAAAGATGATATCTTTTGTAGCTATCCTTTGAGGATTCCAATTATAACAACAAGCCACAGAAAGAAAGAGACCCCAGCAACCCCTGTGCTGCAGAACCAGCCAAATCCCTTTCTCCGGCCAAGTGGCTACTCTGCTTCCCACAGGTAGCTCTGGTTAATTGTTGGATCAGTGTTCCTCTTCTTAAGCCACTATTTTTCCTTGTTGGAGAGAGGGCCATTGCTGCTCTGTGTGTCCTTCAGAGACCCATGAGGATAGTGAATGTGAAAGCAGCCTTGCGAGGTCTTACCTTTCAGAAACATGGAGACATCTTCAAGTTGAGGCACATTGTCCTCCCGGTAGCCACAGTACTTGGTCAACAGAGGGAAGTTCTTCAGGTACTCTTGACAAGCATGGGTAGGGTAGAGTTTGGAGAGCTCCCGGAATACAACGCCCCATGTTTTAGTTTCTTCTTCTGTGTACTCCACCCTGGGAATGGGCTGACCACTAGGCAGGTGGGAAGAAAAGTAAATGAGCCCAGCTTTTGATCATTAAGGCAAGGCAGATTTTTGTAAACTGGAACACCTGAGTGCTCAAAAGGATCCCACTAAGTGTTGCTTTATAAAATAAATGTGAAATTCCCAATTCATGTGTATGTATGGACTCTCGTGTAAATTTTAATTAAATTCGATCTTCATACATCCTTATAGAATTTTATTCTTAATCTGCAGTAGGTAACAAATAATTCTGCATGAGAAGGAGTGGGGTTTTGTATAAAACTGTACTCTGAGAGGCTTTTCTGTAGTCACAAGACAACAATAATAAACAGGTATTTTCTGTTGAAAATAAAACTGCTTCATCGCCTGCCCATACTCACCCCAATTTCCACGTGTAATTTTGAAATTATTCAGTGTCCAAAATGATTGGTAAATACTAAATGTCTAATCTGTATTTAAAAGTGAGAATTTTGCAGTCTACAAAATGGGAATCATTTATTGCAGCTCCTACTGAAAGGTACACACATGAATCTCTGTTAGTTCAAGACAGGGATTAACAAGCTTTTCCTAAAGGGCCATAAAGTAAATAGTTTAGACTTGTGGGTCATGTGAGCTCTGTTGAAATTTCACCACTGTACCTCAAAAGCATCCATAGAGAAAATGTACATTAATAACAACAACATCAACAACAACAAGAGGTAGTGGGCTGATGGCTTGGTGTGATTACTGAGAAGTCATCTTGGATGGGAGCAATCATGGAACACTCCCTGGAGAAGGTAAGAGTTGCTGGCTACCTGAGAGCAGAAAGCATCCATGAGTAAAGAACATGACTGTCGAAGTAATCTGGGACCAGTAAGACAAAGGATGCATAGACATTCACCTTTGCATATTATGATATTAAGGAATATCTGACTTTAGCCTCTGATTAAGATACGTATTCTGAAGCCAAGCGTGCTGAGGAAAAAAGAAAGACAGCTTAGGCGATATAAAGAAATCCTGGTAGTGAGGTGATTCTGAAAGTGAATCTGGGTTTGAGAAAACCTCTTATGATGTGCTTGGCACCCTACTGCTCTCCTTGGCCACTCATTAGAAACTCTGTTCTTGCAGTCAGCAAGTATGTGTGCAGAGAGAGAGAGAGAGAGAGAGAGCGAGAGCAAGAGAGAGAGAGAATTAGGACTTTTGCCTCTGCAGTCTGCTACTCCAGCCTATAGCAAGTAGTCACCACAGGAGCAGACACAGACAAGATAGCCAGAGCCCTTCAACATCCCTGCAGGGGCTCCGCAAGGAGTTTAGGTCACTCAGAAGTGCCAAGGTCATAACAGAAAAAGAAGACAATAACAATGTGATCCAATTGCTTTTATTTTAAGAAAAAATTAAAGTACATGATCAATGAGGGACTAACATACAGAAGCAAAAACTGGAAATTAACATTTGCTTTCTCTAAATAATAAGACTCAGGCTTATGCAAACCAAATTAGAACAAGATTAACTTTGTTTGAATTTGGCTGTTGATAAATAAAAAATTACAACCTGGCAAATATTTGCTGGGAAGATCAAGACTGCTAAGTCCTAGGACCCGTGATGAATTTAGAATGGAAGTTTGATACGGAAAGATAAAAATAGAAAGGATGCAAAGAAATCAGTATATAAATGGGCTGCCTCTGGATCCAGAAAATTCTGCAAAATCAATTTGAGTCGACAGGTCAATAGAGCTAATAAGGGCTGTGTGCGATCAGAAGGTAGGAAAGCGATCAGGCTGAAACAATAAATGAAATATTGAAAAGCCATTTGAAAAGAATCATTAGGTCAAACTTTTCCCTTCAATATCAATCTGCAGACAAGCAGCATTTCAAGGAGAAACTGAATATAGCCAAGAGGGTGCAAGAGAAGAATAAGCATGAATTAGAGTCGGAAGAAGGAATTACATAGGTCTGCTACTTGATAAATTTCCAGCAGCACAATCTCAGGATATGGATGGCTGCATAGATTCTCATCTGGTTCCACATGTCCGCCTGCTGGAGGAGCTAACTCACCTCCTTGAGTTGGTGACTTCTGCTACCCTGAACCCAGATGAGCCACATCTGGTCCTATGGAGGGATGGCTCACACCACTTGGAGGCCCACTTACTCTGGGCAGCTCTTGAAATCTTTACAATTTCATCATAATGTAAGAGAGAGTTGAATCCATTTAATTTCTACTTAAAATATTAAAAATATGAGAAACTGCCATTTTCTATGTATTTCATGCAGATATATAATAGTTCATAGAAGCAAATAATCCTTAAGAGTTTATGTGTCAGACAACTTTTTAAGGATGAATCTCTAAATGAATTAACCCATTTTTTTCTCACAATAACTTCATGAGATAGGTACTATTATCCTCACTTCACAGATAAGGAAACTGAGGCTCAGAGAGAGTAAGCACTTGTCTAAAATCTTGTAGCCAATCTGGCATAAGATGCTATGGCCTTTATTGATTTGCACATAACAATGAAATTAAAAATTTATTCCAGACATCAATTTATTTTACATACTAAAATAAGGTTTACAAGTATACATAGTCATGTATAAAAAATAACATTTATAATCATGTCACTAGAACTTGTAGATCACAAAAAGTCCCATAGGAGAAAGGGTGGAGGGAACCCATTTAATATGTGTTTTCTGAAAAGTAAGAGGAATAAGAATGTGCTGTCCAAGGCCCAGAAAAATCTAGAAATTTCTGCAAAACCCAATATGTTCAGCCTGGGAGGAAGATGGAGAAGCCCCACCCCATTCAGTTTTCAGGAGGCAGAAGACCCTCATGGTTGCTTTCACCTCTGATGAAGAGCCCAAGGTTAGTCAAATAACGGCATGCCTGTCCCCAAGGAAGGGTCATTAGTGTGACTGATGATGAAGTGAAGAGAGGCAGGGCACACACTTGCAAGTGTGGAGGTGGAGATACAGGACACACACCTGCAGGTGTGGAGGTGGAATGATCCTGCCCCAGGACAATGTATAACCCGATGCAGGGGCCTCCACTTCATCGAGAGTAACTGCCTGAACCAGAGTGAGTATGGCCCAAGACCTGCCCATTATGGATATTTCAGCAATCATAGAAAAACTCTGACCTCCTCCCTCCCTCCTGCTAGCCCTAACTAGAAGGAACTAGGTACAAGAGGAAGAAAATAATATCTCAGAATCCAGACTCAAATGTCTGTCAAAACAAAAGGAAACCCCAAGAATTACATACATATTCACTCCAAAGAGGGAGGAGACAGGATACTCTTTGAATCAAGTTTGAGATTAGTCTTTTTTAAGTAAACAGGACTAGGTCTTAAATATCCAAATGAGACAATACTAATAATTAAAAATGACAGGAAATTAGATGTTGCTAAGGAACTCACTTCCCTGCAGGAAAGTAGATCCAATACAATGGAACTGAAAGCAGTCAGTGCAAAATGAAACCATTTTGTGTTGATATAAACAAGATGATACTTCTCAACACACTAATTACACGTAAACAATAATTGGGTATCTGGGGAATCACCTCCATTTCTATGGAATTAGTTGGAATTCTCAAATTCTCAACAGCCACCAAAATTACTATTCACAGCATCTTAATTCCCTGAGGAAAAACAGATGTGTCTTTCAAAAGTTTTCATTCACTAGACATTTTGCCTTCTTGTTGCAGAATGACAGACTAAGGCTTTATAAACATTAATGGGGAATCAGTGCTCTGTGAGGCTGGTATAAGAAAAGAGCTGATGGTCATTTTAGGGATTTAGGCATGACAACAGAGGGAAGCCTGGTAGATTACTCAGACATAATGAGAACTTTCTTTGGAAATGTTCAAAGATGTGAGAGACCTGTTTCTTTCTACACGTTTAGGTACGCATGAGTAGAGCGTAGGGATAGAGCACTATGCCTAGTGTACACAGTCCCTGGAACTCGGTCCTCCAAGAGGAGAAAAAGAAGAGGAAAGGGGAGTGGAGATGAGGGAGAAATGCCACTCTTCCTTGAAATAGGGGCAAGGGAAGACAGTAGTTCTGAAAACCCTGCCTGTCCCTACAGAGAGAATGAAAAGGGCACAGACTAACCCAGCAGGGAGCAGGTATGGATGCAGTCATTCTGTGCAGGGTCTGAGCTTGTTAGAGTAAAGTCATTTGCCAAAGACATTTTGACACAGAAATCTAGGGACTGATACCCTACCAAGCCTGAATGTGTGGAAAGTCTATCACCAGATTGGTAAGCAACAATGCTTTAATTTCACTTAGTTATTTGCTTGATCTTCTCCTCCAGCAGGTCCAATAGGGAACTTTTTTTTTAATTTGGAGAACTGGAAAATATGTTTGTGTTGGAACTCACCAGCTACTTTCAAGAGTCTGTGCTGCTAGAATTCCCAGTAAGATGTTCATTCTCTCTGTTTATATTGTCTTTAGAGATGCACCAATGTGGAGAAGCAATTCACTTATTCAATGGTGGAAGACATGACAGGCTGAAGTTGACAATAAGTACATCAAGATGGCAAGACCAGCCGAAACACAACAACAATTGAATTCTTTGAAAACAGTTGGATTTTCTCATGGGATAATTCCAAACAGAGCAGAAGGAAAACAGAGAATTGGTTAAGAGGATGGGTGAATCTGATAATAAAAAGAGTTAGGAAAGAACTCATTTTCTATTTTATTTCATTAAATATTCCTTAGGGCAGGAGACATCTCATTTATTCAAGAGCTGTTTATCTGCCTGCAATAGACCATGCCTCTCCTCTTCTCTCTTTCCCCACCTATGCATGCCTCTCTTGACTGACACACCTGAGCCTTGCAGAATGAAAATGAAGATATGAAATGTAAAATGCATCAACTTTGCAACTCATTAGCAATTAGCAGCTCCGTGAAGCATCTGGACAGGGCCTTTGGAAAAAGTTTATTTGAAGTTCAAGACTAGTGGCCCCTATCTTTGTTCTTCTTGACTTATGAGAGCCATTGATGGAACCTCTCAATGAGTATCCCCCAAATGCTGCATGATTTCCAGGAAGCTATCTCTAATTTATCTCTTCCTTCCTATCCAAGAAAGCAGCCAAGAATATAAAACAGTAAGACTGATAGTGTTTTCCAATATTACTGTAAGAATTACCCTGCTTTGAGTCAATGAAATTTCTTTCATTTGTTCTCCATTTTATATTTATTGACAATTTTTATACCTGTCTGTAACCATCATTTACAAAACTTAGTATTAGTTGTTGTGAAATATTTATCATACTTCTCACATTGAGGTGACTCCAGTGCATAAAATTTCAGTCAGAACTCTCTTAGTCATAGCCAGTGACATAAATTCACCACCACTATTCTTCATGAAATTGTGCCACCCACTTCCAGGTGAGTCAAGGCAGTCACTAAATGCTCAATAAGAAAATGATTACTGCATCAGAGACTGAAAAAAAAAATGTTGGCAGAACAAAGAATTATTCTGAGTGGAATGGATGAATTCCCTTAAGGTTTAGCCTGATAGCCAATTTATTGTTTCTACTTACTCCCAAGAATATATAAGAAATATCTAGGGTCCATGCATTTGGTAAAAATTAAATTTCAAGAATTTCAGCCATACAGTTAGTGTAGTGCTGGAAGACACTACACAAGCTGCCAGGGGAAGCTGAACAACGACAGCTGGTGTAAACAGACCACTGACATGAAACACAGTCTGAGGGCACGAGTAGGCTGACCACACCTCCTACGGGGAGAGAAAAGGAAACCAAGAAAGGAGCACGTGTGCAATGGAGGAGCCTGAGCCTGGGGGAGACAATCAACAGCTATTAATTCAGCCAAATATTCCACTCAGTGAGGGGGAACCCTTGATTGGAACTGGGGATTCAGGGTGATATGCAACGGATCCCATACTCTTGGGCTCCCAAGAAAAGATGCACTATGCGAGTGACTGCCGGGGAGGCTTTTGAAAATAGAAGCTAGGTAATCCAGATTGTTGTATATTTGTTAAGTGATACTGACCTCATTCTCCGATGGAGATTGTGTTTGCATTTTTCAGGATACAGCGAGGGAGCTGTGGCCCATATAACCCTACCAACTGATTGCAGGCAGAAAACTGAGATCCTGGCATGAAATGAGCCACCACAGTCATACGGGGGAGGATTCATACGGAACCCCACAGAGAATGACTGGATGTACAAGGGACCCACAGCCATAGCCATTCAATCAACAAAAGATAAGCCAGTGTGACAGAAACCAACGAATCTCGACACAAAAACCCCTAAGCTCACAACACTATAGCGGCCTCAATACTCACCAACCATGACTCAGGGAACTGAGTGGAAGAGGGGGCGGAAAGATTGTGAGAGCCGTGGTGGGGGAGAATAGCAGAGACCTGGCAACCCTCAGTAACAACACACTTGGGTCATGAGAACCCGGCTGAAGACTGGGCTATCCATGATCCCCTACCACAAAGACTGATACAGATGGCCCACGGAGGAGGATATCCAGCTGACTGGGGATGGGGAAGGGGGGCAGCAGGAAATTGGGGATAACAACTCATGGTTGGCCCAATAAACAATGTAACTCATTATGAACAATAAAGAAAAAAAATTTAAAAAAAGAATTTCAGCCATAAGGGAAACTCAATAACCTATAATAAAATATGGCCAGTAATTATCAGAGGGACAAAAAAACAAAAAGTAACAACAGTTACTTTTTAGTCACAACAGCTAAAGATGTGGGATCAGCCGAAGTGCCAATCAAAAGATGGATAGATATACAATGGGATATTATTTAACCACAAAGAATGGATTTCTGCTATTTTCAGCAAAATGGATGGAAATGGAAAACTGTATATTAAGTGAAATGAGGAAGGGTAGATAAAAGAAGACTAGGTTTTATCAGTGCCTGTTACATGCATGTATAGAAAATCATGTTGAATGCCAGTAATATGCACAATTAACACATGGTCAAAAGTTTAATGATAAGAAAAGTACAATATATGTTACTATCTTTCCCCTCATTAGAATATATGCTTCTTGAGTACAAGAATTTATATATATATATATATATATATATATATATATATATATATATATATATATATCCCTGACACCCAGAATGGAAGCTGCAATATATTGGTGTCTTGGTAAAATATACATGAATATTTTAGATATTCAAGGTAAATAATATTTGTTGAATGAGTAAATCAACCTAAATTAGCCATAATTTTTAATGTTTGATTTAAAAGTACAGCTGTTCATCAGAAAGTCTGGCAGATACATATTTGTCTTCCATCATGTATTTTACACTATGAAAAAACTCTGAACATCATAAGACTTCAGCAAGTTCTATGGTAGCTTCTGATTATTCTTATGTACCACTTAAATGCTTCTAATTTTCTTTTTTAATTTATTTATTTGTGTATTTATCAGAGAAAGAGAATGAGAATGGGCACACAGGGCCTCCTGCCACTGCAAACCAATTCCAGGCACATGTACCACGTTGCATATCTGGCTTTATGTGGGTACTGGGGAAATCAAACCCCAGGCCATTAGGCTTCCAAGCTAACACTTTTAACTGCTGAGCCATCTACCTAGCCACAGTTTCTAATTTTATTAACACAGCTTCCTGACCCCATCTCAATGCTGTCACACACACACACACACACACACACACACACACACACACGCACGCACGCACGCACGCACACACGCTTGTAGGTTATATTTTCAACAAAAAAAATAACATATAGAAACCCAAAAGGACATACAAGTCTAAAATTGACTGAACACAGAGATACTTCTCTGGCTGGACATTTTGATGAATAAACTTTCCAAGATATTTTCAAGTTTCCAAAAAGGAAACTCACAAATCAGTGCAGCAACTTAGAAGCCATGGAGTTCTGCAAAGATTCTGAAAGGTTCAAGAGTTTCTGATGTGAGGTAGCTGGACAGGGGCTCATTAGGGAGAAGGCCGGGGCCCATGACTACTAAGCCACAGGAGAGAGAGAGTAAGTGTAGAGACAAAGGCATTTTCATCTCCTGCCCTAAGCCAGTCAGGTAAAGAGCATTTGTGATCACATATTTTATTTGCTTTTGCAAATGAGTTTTGCGCACATGAATTTTTGTAAATGAGTCTATGGGCCCTTAGGAACTTTCAGATGGTAGCAAACAGAAACGTTAGTTTGTTTTGTTCACGTTGTTAATATTGGTGCTGCCTTTACAAGAGACATAATGAAAATTAACTGCTGCACTCGAGAGCCGTGGGGAGAGCGAAGATTCAACTCCTGCGAATTATTTGTTTTTATTTGTCCTGTGAACCGCAGGACTGTGCTTCTCACCATTTCCTCACCTTGCAGAAAGCCCTCTTCACATTACAGAGGAGTGCTTTTCATCTGCAAAGCTAGCATGGAACTAAACATGAATGCTTGACATATACAAGGAGGCTGAGCTCTAAGGGCCCAATACAGACAAGAGCTAAAATTCCATAGTCACCAATGGCAAGGAGCCACCCTGGACCCCTAGAATGAAGAGACCCAGAGTCAGGGTGTGTTAGAGTCCAAAACAATCTGATTTGTCCTGGACCTTGGCTGACAGGAGGTAAATGTTTCTAACTCCCAGCCCTGGCTTTTTCCGTAATGGGTGCAGGAGCAGTTCTCAGCCTTGTGCAAGTTATTTCTAGCATTCGTTTATTAACCTGTTCATTTCACGGAAACAATAACATATGTAATGATATATATATATATATCATTGTGTAGATTACGCTCTTCTTCTGGGGTAATTGACTTCTTAGGATACATGGCTACCAGTGATCTACGCCAGGCCAAAGAATGAAGAAATGGCATCACAGAGACAGGTGGAACAAGCCCAGCTCGAGACCCAGCTTGAGACCCAACTCACCCAATTCACCTCAGCACAAGGTACTGAATGTTCAGTATGTACCCAGCATTGGGTTTGGCTTCTGTTTCCTCAGTTGAAACTAAGGAAATTCAGACTATCTCACTGTGAGGATCAACTAGGGGATGGATCGAGAAGCCCTGGGGTGCCTAGTACCTAACAGATACTCCGTGTAACTGATTCGCTCCCTCTGGGTATAAAAAAAAATGAATAAGATTTCACGACTTTCCTGCAGGGTTGGGAATGGGTCTGGAGATAACCAAATAGCCCTGCTCCATCTAAATCTTTTCACCTCTCTGACAGGACTTACAAAGTAATCTGAATCCTTCATGTTCACAAAAATCATTTCAAAGTAAAAATATCCCCTACTTCTTTCTTGTGAAATGCATTAGAATCCAGCGCAGCCGCAGTCCTTGTCGGTGTGCAGGGCCACACTGAGTTAATGTTTTCCCCATCCATGGGAGCCATGCTATAATCAGACAACATCCCATCGAGGCATTCATACACACCTAAAAACCCACCAAGCCCCAAAAAATGAAAAGGAGAAACCTTTTCCAAATCAATTTTTCCCTTTTGTCTTTGTTTGCAACTCTCAGGCTCCCTTGCTTTTAGCCATTGAGCTAAACTTCAGGCAGAGAGAAACCTTTGGTGTGAAAATGACTCTCCCATAAAGCCTAGAGTCCTTTAAATACTTGCAAGAACGATGTGCTTCAAATATGCTGAGACTTCCTTAAAGAACACTTTGTACTGTTTGAAAGCCCAGGTCATTTACTTCCACTGCTCCTCTTTTCAACTCCTATGTGTTACCCGGAGTCAAATGGAGTGACTATGCAAATGTTTAAAAGAGAAAAAGGGTCGATGGCCATACCACCCCGAATGCACCTGATCTCATCTCAAACAGAAAAGGTGTGATGTCTGTCGTGGGCAAAGAAAGATATTTAGAGTCTATAAGAGAGGCATTCTTAAATCCCCTAATGTGACCTTCCTCAGAGATTCTAGTCATCTGGGAAATGACCCCAGTACTACAAATATTTGGTTTTGTTCTACTTTTCAATTTACCGCTCCATTTCAGAGAAATTAAAGCATCAACAACCAGTGTTTATGCACGAGGCAAAAGGACCCAAACAGCCACATATATCTCAGTTTCATTCAAAACCTGGGAAAGCAAATCAATGAAGGATAATGGAATGGGATAAAATTAGCTCAGTCGGGAGAAAACATATATGCCTTCTAAGGAGGCTCTTCTGAGAAAGGCAGAGAAGGGAAGAAATTAAAACTTTCTCCCACATCACAGAGAGCCCACAATTCATCAAGGTGACCATCTGCCAACAAAGATGATGAGGAGAACATCATTAAGGATAAAAATTTTCAGCGCCTAGTTAAAAAGATTTTCCCTGTCGAGAAAGCTTAGCCTTCCTTTCCGTTCTTCCTCCAGCCACTGCTTGCCACGTTTCCAGTTAAGATTCGCCTATCTAAAAATAGGTAACGTGGCATTCACGACTCCAGTTAGTAATGTATTCCTTTAAGCTGCATTCTGAAACCAAACAGGACCCATAAATCATGCCTCTTCTCGCATGAAATGAGAAATGCTAGGGTCAACTGAAATTTCTGGGAAGGTAGAGAGGTGGAGCCACCCCACTTATTTTTCTGCAAGTTGCAATAATTGCAAATGCCTCTTGGGAAAGACTTAGCATGGGTCACTCTCCAGCTCAGACACAAAGCTAAGCTGTCAGAGCTACCTGTGAAGAGAAGCCCCAGCGTACACATTTCTGAGTCTGGTGAAAGGCAGGCCTGCCTAGCCTTTCTTTGTCTCTGATCATCTGTTCCTTGCAGGCTGATCACTGCCCCCTGCTGAGTCATCCAGTGACTAAGGAGATTTCAATGGCTTGAGAAGGAGGGGCTGGCTTGGAAGTCCAGAACACACACATTCTGCTTATTCAATTGTTCAAACATTCTAAATGCACGGCATGATGTGAATCTGTCTCACAAGGCTTCACTGTGACAGCGCCTAGTACATAGTGCCCTGAGTGGGGAAAGGACTATGGAAAAACTCCGCCTCTCTGCTTTGATGAGAGAGAGGAGGTTATTATAATCAACACATCTCATGTTGAAAGAAGTCTCTCTGTCCCTCCCTTCCTTTCTTCCTCCCTCTCTCCCTTCCTCTCTTCCTGATGGAACTGCACGGAAGAGTCACAAACTCTCCTGCACGGAATGTACCTGCTGGGCTGGTAATTGAACTTGACAAGTCAGCTAGTCTCCATTTGGAGTTGTCTTGTTTTAGAGTTTCTGTTTTACTGAGTATTTATACTCAGAGAAAATAAATCACAAAGGGGTGCAATTTTAAAAATCAAAAATAAAATCAAGAAATAAATGGATTAGTGACTAGGAAAACAAAAACCAAAGAGACTAACCCTGGCTATTGTTTTCCAAGCCCCAGCCCAGCTGTGACTATTTGCGTTCATTCTCTGTCCCAGAAGGCTCAGGCTTTGTGTAAGGCAAGAAAAAAGCCCATAGCATAAGAGGGCAGAAAAAAAAATCACCAAACAGGATTGGGTCATGGTTCTGTTGGGCCAGAGCCAGACAGATGTCACCTGTCACCTGAGAGACCACGGAGCCTGGAAGTCACACAGGGCTGACTGAAGTACTGCCTGTATAAATACTGACACAAGCTATGCATTTCAAATGGGCTGAGAATCCTGTAAGGAAAAGAATAACTTTTAAAAATGCCAAGTCACTTGGTTCTGTTGCTATTATTTTAGACTTGTACATGAAAACTCTCTGTCAAGAGGAGGTAGCCACAAACACTTCAAAACAAGATTAAAAGAAAAGGTGTGGCCTCCTGGGCAAAGACAGACACTTAGACTCTAGAAGAGCACATTCTTTTTTTTTAATATATATTTATTGTCCATAATGAGTTACATTCTTAAAGCTGGAGAGGAATGGCCCCACTCAGAAACTCACCTGCTGTCCAGGAAATGAAGCCACCGCTGCAAACCCTTGCTTTGGTTCTACTGTTAATTTCCCGCTCCATTTCAGAAAAATGAAAACATCAACTGGTGTTTATGCAGGAGACACAATCAGTTATGTCACCTTTAATGAGTTTCTTAATGCCTCTTCATCTTCTTAATGTCCCTTCATCTTTAAAAGAATGTGATGATGACACCTACCTCAAAGGCTCATTGTGAGCTTAGATGATGGTGCCCAGACCATGAAGGGGGTTTAAGAAAAGGAAGTTAAAACTTCCTGAAAATGTGAGCTGAGAAGCCAACCTGTGATGAGCCCTCTGCCATTGTTAACCATTCATCAAGGAGTCCAGTGCTGCCCAAAGCAGAACCTGCAACCTTAGCCTGCTCAAGCTCCCTGTGTGGGAAGGCCTTTAAGACAATCAGGTTTTCAGACTGAAGAAGCGAATGACGTGCATTATTTACAAGAAACTAAAAGCTGTTCATTCCCTCAAGCACACACACTTTTTGAAAAGTTGCTATATCCCATTCACCCTAGAGATTGAAGTTCTTTAATTCAACCACTGCTTAACATCATTTACTTGAGGTCATTTTAAATGAACCTAATGATCATGTAGAATCGAAGAACCATTAACAACCTAATGTGTTATCATAGTAAGAATCATATCTACCATGGAACCAATACCTCCTTGCACCAGTCAGCATTCTGAACCCTGAAAATCCTCCAAAATATGCGAGACAGAGGCTGCACCCATTTGTTAATATGAGAGTACTGAGACTTGCTCATGGCTGCAGCAGCTATAAACTATGGGTGGGAGTTCAAAGTCACTTGTCAGCTCCAAAGCAACACATTCTGCATTGTGCTAGAACCACTCTCTCAGAGATTAGTTCAATCGACAATGCATTCCAGTGTTACATTAGTACCCACCATGACAGAGCAGTTACGAGGGTCTTGAAGAAATGGAACATAGTATATGGTACTGTCACAGTCAGCCACACACCGCTGGGGTGAATCTCTAAACCAGGCACAGTTTATGGGAGGAAACAATTTATTCAAGTTACAGATCCAGGGGACGTCCCATAAAAGGGAAAGAGGCTGATCTCTTTCACAGGTCCAAGCAGAGAGAGAAAGCCATCACCAACACCACACATATGCACAGAACAGCAAACAGGCAGGAGGGCAAAGGAGAGAATCTCTTCCCCTTTATATAGGCTTAGGGTGGGGTCTTGCAGCCCTACCCCAGACTTAATGGCTTCCTGAGTCTCTGGAATTTCCTTCCTGCACTGCCTACACAGGAAAGGATGTTTACTTCTAGCTTCTTTGAGCTTCTTTACATCCCGACCCCTACTGAGAAGCTGCCTTCCTATAAACATCCTCAGAGACCCACCCAAGATAATTAAAAAGGTCAAGTTGACAACAAAACCTAACCATCACACGTACCAACCACCAAGACAATCCCCAACGAACCTGTCTCTTGGTGTTTGTGTCATGTGTAATACCCTCCCTCACCACATCGGGTTGATCCAAATATAGCAAAAGTGATGATGGTATGTCATTTCCAAGGCTAAGCTATAAAACACATTGCAGATAGCTCAAGTAGTAGAATGCTTGTCTAGCATACACAGGACCTGAGTTCAGTCTCTGGCATTGCAGAAACTGTGTGTGTCAGGAGAATTAGAAATTCAAGGTCATCCTTGGCCACATAGAGAGTTTGAAACCAGCCTGGGCTTCATGAAACTCTGTCTCAAAAAAACAAAAAATGCACTGTCTTGCTCTCTCACTTGATCATTTGATTTGCAGGAAGCCAGGTGAGATCCAGGTGCAGTATCTTGTAGATGCTCACGCTCCCCACTGACAGACCATGCTGCAAGAAATGGAAGCTTCCTACAAACTGCTCTGTGAGTAAGAAACTACATGGGAAGCCAAGTCGTAGCTAACACTTGGTCTTATGGGAACCCTTGATCCAGAACCCTGTGGCTAGCTGTTCCCTCATTCCTGACTGTGTGGTATAATAAATGTTTATTGTTTTAAGCCGCTAAATTTGAAAGTAATTTGTCATGCAGAAATAAATAACCAAGACATTATGAAAATCAAACTGAAGTCAAGACTTAAAGGGAGCCTTCATCAGGAAGAATGGAGAACAGGAGTGTGAAAAGAATAAGCATGAGGTCTGAAGCATGATGGTTACATTGAAGAAAACAGGAACAATAACAAATATGTATATAGCATTTCCTGAGTGGCATTCTAAGTGCTGATACTGTGTTAGCTCCTTTCATCAACATAGAGGTATTAGAAGGCAGTAAAACTACTCCCATTTTACAGATAAGGAAACTGAGGCATAGAAGTCTTGAGTAATTTGCCTTTTTACTGGTGAAGACCAAAGCAGGGATTCACTGCAGGGACTGAAGCTTCTGCCTCTGAACAGCCCAGACATCCTCTCTTGGATGGGAAGAGAATAGCAGAAAGCAACCAGAGCCTCTAAAGTGGTCCTAGGTCACCTTCAGTTATAGCCTTTGATTATCGTTTCAATAAAGACAATGAAGTATGTTATACAGAAATACCCCATTTATTTCATCTAAGCCTTAAAACACTCCCTGGAAAGAAACAGAGGAAACATGTTATCTCCATTTTTTTCAGAAGAGAAACTGCAGCTGAGAACTGTAAGAACACATGTGGGTCCCTGATTTTGAAATCAAATGTTTTGGGGAAGGAAATCGGGAAATTACCTAACTCTAATTTAGGTCACAATTCTAACATGTTGAAATTCTATTTACCTTACCTGTGGAGGTTTGCATCTACCAGTTTACTAACCAGATTCCTGTGGGGGTGGGGAAAGGATAAACCAAAAAGAAAGAAGCCTCAGTCAGCCTGTGAGAACATGAGGTTCGTGCACTACCTTAATTTCAACCAGAAGGAAACACATTCACAACAAAATCAAAGGAGTATTCAAACTCAATTTAAGCAAACAAGAGCAGCATAATCAAAGTCAGAGCTCGAGGCCTCTTCCCAAGAGAATAAAATGGATTGAAATAACTTCCACCACCCCCACCAAAAATATAATTAAATTAAATATGAACACATGTTGCTGAAGAATAATCACTACCTTAGCAAAAAAGAAAACTTTGCTTATTTTCAATTTAAAAAAAAACTATATTACTGATTTTCCCCCTCAACAATTTAGTAATTGTGAAATCCAATGAAGCAGCCTGCTTTAAAATATAACGTAGTGATAACAGAAAGACAGACCTAACAGCTACACCACCACACTCATAATTTTCTCTTCCTCCACATGCCGCCTGCCCCCACACACTTCTCTTTCCTTTGAACTTCAAGCCTAGGTGCACATCACGTCTTCTAATGGTTGGGGGACTTCTTTTCTTTTCTCTTATCTGAGTGGGGGAGGATGAGGTGTCCTCTCCAGGACAACTTTCAAAACAGTGCCTTCCTCGTGCAAAGAGATCACTTGCAGGTCTTTTAGAGGAATAGCATGTTCACTAATGAATGTTTCCTGGGCTATTATAGGTGAGGCAATTAGATCTTGGAGCACAGGCATGTCTGCGGGGCGCTGTGGGCCTGGGGTAATCCATCTCCTTTATCTGCTGCCTTGTCAATCAGAAGCTAGTGTGGGTGGCATCTCCTGAAGGTTCCCAGGATCCCACTCTCTTACCTCTTTGGCGTTCACGGAAATACAGACTTTGAGCCTGCTGGTTTTTTCATCATAGAATGGAATTTTTTCATTTGTCTCTGCTTGTGTTGATTCTTTCCCCCTGTTTTATCCTTTCCAGACTATCATAGAAAATACAGTATTCAACACAAATCCCCCGGAGGCCTTCTTGGCTGCAGTTTCAATATATACTATTCTGTGTTTTATTTCCCTTCCTCCTTCTTGTCTTCACTCACCTGTGGATCCCCGCTACAATCTCCAAACATTTATTTTCCATCTTCCTCGATGGTTAAGCCCATGTACTTGTAATGCCCCTCAGCATTCAAGAACCATGATTAACAGGAAGCTGTTTTCCCCGCATCCTATGACTCCAACTTCTATTTTTATTGAATATTGACAAATGATAATTGTATATATTTATAGGGTACAGGGCATGCTACAATATATGTATATAATGCAGAAAGATCATTGCTTCAGAAACATTACTTATTCCTTCTGTCTGCATGGACCATTGTTCCTCTTGATCAATATTTTTCCATCCCACCCCCAATAGTTCAAATATACCACCAACTATTGGCAAGTACTCATGTGCTAGAAGATTCAAGACAACCACATTCTCAGATAATCTGCTCCTCAAGCCAGTAGTTCCAGTTTTGCTTACAAAATCTGGTCAAAGCACATTAAAATTAGCTTATTTTAAATAATTGTGGTATTAACTAACATCTTTTGACTTTGTGCAAAACAGTCATCAACACTAGAAAAATACCTATTTTCATTATAAATTGCATCTATCCTTTCTGTAAATGCAAAGGAGACCTTACTTGCTACGTGGTAAACTGGAGAGAATGGCCAAAGCCCATCTGTAATGTGTTAAGACCCTTCTCCAGCACCATGGCAGGTGCAGGAGTCCAAATGTAACCTTCCAAGCCCACATATATGCATACATACACACAGCTTTTATCCATCCTCAAACTCAAACCTCAGCCATGATGACATGACAATATGAAAGGAGTATTCTTGGTCTCTACTTTTCACAAGTCATGAGCTAATGGTCTCCTGATTTAACAACTACTCCTTGTAGGCACCTTTCTCACTGTATCCACTCAGAAAAGGCACCTAAAGCAACTGGTAATTTATCAGTATTTTGACAGCTTCTCTCACACATAAAAATATGGGAATATAATTACTTATAAAATGTCTCCATTAAAAAAATGTTACCATGAAAAGAATCAATTTATTCAACAGTCACTAAATGGGCAACCAAAGAGTTTCTTCCAAGGGTTATTTCTAGAGTCACTTCTGCTACATTATTTGTTAAGATGGCAGCATAAACACAATAGTAAAATAGTGAAAGAAAAAGGAAAATGAAAGAGAGAAAGGAAAAGAAGAAAGAAGGAAGGAAGGAAGGGAAGGGGAAAGAGAAAGAGAAGCAGGAAGAGGAAGGAGGGAGGGAAAAGAGAAGAAAAGAAGAAAACATTGATATACAATATACATAATGATATATAATATATTGATATACAATATACATAATGTCTCAAGTTCTCCCCAATGATAGATTTGCATCTCGAGACAGCTAAAATTTTCACCTAGCTTTAATAGAGTAAGAAAGGATCTTTCCCCTCCCAGGCTAGGATTTCCATGTTGTTCTGAGGACAAGCTTCATGCTGCTGACCACAGGCCAGGAAAAGGAAAGAGATGATCCGTAGGTTACGATGGTGAGACCGGAATATGAGGGGCCTAGTACACACTTCACTTTTCTAGGCTTGACCTCCAATCAACGCACACATCATTGTTAGTCATAAACTTATTCTGTCACTACCACCGATCACATGTACTGTGCACAGTCTTTATCCCCAAAACCAGGTTCTCCCTTTCATCCTACGCCTGTCCTGTGATTATTAAACTCTCCAGTTGATAAGTCATGAAGTTTCCCTCTTCTTGTAAACACACTTCTCTACTACTCTGGCCTTTTACATGACTCCTTCACCCATTCTTGTTGAATTCTCTACTTTTTATTAGGGAAGCTGAACGCTGAATGGGTTACTGAAAAGTCAAGAGTAAATTTTAGCATAGTTTCTGAGTATTACAGGATGCACAGAAATGGGTCCTTGCATTAATGGAGTTCTGAGCACAGTGGTGTCAGCGGAGAGTCGGCATGTGGCCTGCAGGTCTCATTATTTTGCAATTACACCCAGATGTCAAACATTTGTGTTGGCATTTAAAGCCTATGGAGTTGGTGAGTGTTTAAAATGGGTCGTGTCTGCCTGCTGCAAAAGTTAACGTGAAGAGAAGATGGGTCCGTTTAACACCACATGTGTTTTTCCTAACTAGCCATTGACAAGAAAGAGTTATACAGGTACTTACTATCTATAACTCATGGCCACATCCACAAAATACTTCCTCCTCTGTCGGTAGACATTGTCCTTAAATCCCTTAAACAGAAAAGAGATTAAGTTATTTAACAGAGTACCAAAATATTAGCTGCAAGAGACCTAAAAAAAATCATTGTGGTGTTTATTGAGTGTTCAATTCAAATGTAAATCTTATCCTCAGATGACCACATTGATGGCACAGGCAAAGCAGAATTGTGCTTACAGTAAAACCTCATTCAATTTGGCTCTACTAATTTGGGTTGTGTGGGAATTCAGGCTAGGGTTTACCTTTCTGCTAAGCAAGCATCATGGCTTAGTTAAGCAAATTAATATTTTGAACAATATCTTGAGGCCTTCAAGTATCATTTACAAGCTATTGATTTTAATCACAAATTAATCTGAACCTATTCATGAAAACAGGTCTGTTTAGCATGGTTATTCAGTAAGGTAACCTAATTTTAATTGCTTTGTGTAAATAACTAATAAACGTAAGATTTAGGAAAAACTCAATTATTCAGGATAACCATCAAATCCCCAAATTAGCATGAATTAAAGAGGTTTGGCTGTATTTTACGACTGCTGACATGCAGTATAACACTGCCAAGGGAGTCATGCAGAAAGGAGAAGGTTAGCTCCATTCCCCTGAGTAACTATCATTCTAACATGTCTTAGCCAACTTCTATCTAGCATCATCCATTTGGGAAATTAAACACTGTGTAGGTCATTTTTCAATCAAGTGGACTTCTGAGAGGACTTTCTGGTTCTTCTAAACAGACTTCCCATTTTCCATTCTTTCCCATACAAAGAATTATTTCTGTGCTTGAAAGGTTCTGAAATCCTTGGAAGAACTATTTCTTCTCTGTGCCTCTGTGCCTCTGCACCCCGAAGAATAAGTAGAAAGCAGTAGCCACTGACCATAGAGTTCCAGCAAACAGATGAGCCACGGGAAATGCAGGGTTCAATAGTGAAAACAGAAGTGAGGGCCACAGGGGCCTAAACTCCTTCTACAGAAATACAGGCATTTTTCATGCTAGGATGCTAAAGAAGAACCTTAAACACACTAGACACACTTGTCTTGTACAGCTAATAGAGAATGTGCCTCAAGGCCAGGGAACTGCACAGGACTGTCTGACAGACAGAAATGAAGAATGACCTTTCTTTGAGGAATGAGACGGTCAGATCACCCTAACACCCTATCCAAATGAATTGTTCCTGCCCAGCAGCTAGTACTGTCTTTCTTAGGCTGCAAACCAATATTTTTAACCTGGAGTTCATAGGTGGGCTTATGAAATCCTCAAATGTCTGTAGACAAAACTTTATGACCATAGTTACCACACTGACAAATGGATCTATGAACCAAGAAACATCTGGAGAGGACAGACAGCCGGGGTCATACTAGAAAGTACACATTTCTTCACTCTCTTGGCTACCTGGGAAAGCTGAAGGTTTCCAAGCCCCTTCATGATTCAAACAGAAAGTAGGCCAGGAATACAGGGAGAGTCCTGCAAAGAGCACAGCATCTGTTCCCTGATGCCTGCCAGACCCGACCCCATGGTAACAGCATCATAATCTGCTGGACTTCCAGAAGAATCTCAGCTCTCTTCCTCCTCAGCAAACACCTGCATCTTTTCCAGGGACACAAAAGAGAGATTTACTCATCACACCTCATTAGCCTAGAGTGGTGGTGATTACACAAATATTGTGGGCAAGCCAGAGTTTCCTGGATTCAACCATGAACTGGCAAAGCGAGAGATGCTGGCTGCACCAGCGACTCCAGAGAGGCATTCCTCGGCCATCCATTCTGAACTGAAGCCAGGAATGGAGGCACTGGATAAAACAGACGGTGTCCTGTTAACTTTCAGTTTCAGATAGCCAACTTAATTTCATCCTTGTATATTTATTTGCAAAGTATGGCAATCCTAGCATCCAGAGAGTATATCCTATACCCACCCTCAGTCCAAGTGAGCTGAGGACCTAACCTGAACTCGAAGGTGCCCAGCTCAGTAGTAGCTGTCTCAAAGGGCTCAAACCTGGTGGAATACCAGAGCCACGTGGGGAGTTTTAATAATACTTCAAACCTGGCTACTTTCCCAGAGGTTCTGATTTAAGTTCTGAAGGGTGATGACCTGGTATTCCTTTTTGTTTTTAAATTCCCCACAGATGATTTGAATGGGAAGCTAGGGCTGAGATTCACTGAGCTAGGACATTTGTTCTCACACTTAGAACATACCAGAATCTTCTGCAGATTCCTGGATCTATTTAGAAACATTTCCCTTCAGTATGCTTCAGAGAAGCTTCAAGATGTTAATTTCTTCTGAATTTTATTTATTTCTTGTCGTGTGTGTGTGTGTGTGTGTGTGTGTGTGTGTGTGTGTGTGTGCAGGTGAGGGCACGGGCATGCCAAGGCAGGCATGTGGAGGTCAGAGGACAACCTCAAGGAATCTGTGCTCTTTGGCCACCGGCTTTGAAACAGTCTCTTGCTATTGCAAACAAAGGCCAGTCTGGCTGCCCCTTGAGCTTCAGTCTCCTGGTTCCATCCCATTGCAGGTGTAGTGGGATGACAGATGTATATGTCGTTTTTCATCTGGCCTTACATGGATGCTGGGGAATGAAACTTGGGTGAGTAGGATTTGCAAGCAAGCACCTTTAACCACCAAACCATCTCAACAGCCCAAGATGTTACACTTTTGGTTTTTTTGTTTTGTTTTGGTTTTGGTTTTTCAAGGTAGAGTCTCGCTCTAGCCCAGGCTGACCTGGAATTAACTCTGCAGTCTCAGGCTGGCCTAAAAAACTCACAGCGATCCTCCTACCTCTGCCTCCTGAGTGCTGGGATTAAAGGCTTGTGCCACCACGCCCAGCCAAGATGTTACTCTTTTGAAAGCTGCTTAAGAATAGACCTTGAACCCCCCTCTTAAAGACCCTCCTAGTCCACATCCTGGCAAGGCAATGTGTGGGACCTCAACTGTGAGCTCATTAAAAATGTAGAATTGCCATCTTCAATTTTATTTTTTATTGTTATTTTTCTAGTTTTTTTTTTCCTGAGAGGCTCTCACTCTAGCCAAGGCTGACCTGGAACTCACTCTGTGGTCCCAGGCTGGCCTCGAAATCACACTGATACTCCTACCTCTGCCTCTGGAGTGCTGGGATTAAAAGCGTGCACCATCATGCCCAGTGACTATCTTCATTTTAAAAAGTACCTTGTAGGTGATTTCTAAGTCCAGAAAACATTTGAGAGTCACAAAGCTAGATATTTAACCCTTTCCCAAAGCAGCATGACTCCCATTTCAAGCCCCTTCTGTGTCTATCTCAGGCCTGAGATTATTCACAAACATAAAAAGTGCTTAAACCAGGTATGGTGGCACACGCCTTTGATGCCAGCACTCGCGAGGCAGAGTAGGAGAATCACTGTGAGTTTGAGGCCAGCATAGGATTTCAGAGTGGGTTCCAGGTCAGCCTGGACTAGAGTGAGACCCTACCTCAAAAAAAAAAGTGCTCAAACAACTTTGTCCATCGCCATCAAATAAAATCTCTCCAATATCAAATTTTGCATAATAAACATTTGGTGTGCTTATAAAAGGAACATGTGTGGTTAAGAAATGACAAGAGAAGAGGGATTGCTAAGTGCTCGCAATTATTTCAAGTGGCTGCACAGAAAATAAGAGAAGGTATCATAAAGTGGGTGTAGTTAGGAGTGGTGAAATAAAATTCAGAACAGGCAAATTTACACTTGGTGGAATATATTTTTTTCACAGCAAGGTCAAGGTCAGTGGTTCCTATGACTGTTCCATTCAGATGGCTGAACTCCTTCCTACAGGTTGAATAATTTTTAAAGGAGACTAAGGGGAGCATTTGGAAATCAGAGGTTATCGAAAAACCTTTCCTGTCCAAGCATTGATTTGGTTGATTTAATACAACATCTCCATTACTGAAATTAAGTGTTTACTCTTGCCAAAATGCCCTCCAGTTGCTTTATTAACTGGGCTTTTCAAACACCCCTCTGAGGTCAATAAGAATTTAAACTCCACTCTTATATCAAGAACTGGAGGTACAGAGGTAGAGGGACTTGGTCAAGGTCATTCTGCAAGTTAACAGCTGGGGCCTGTGCAGTCTTGGTCCTTCTGATCTTTTCAATCAACCTTCTGTGTTAATTCCAGCCCATCTGAGGTTGGGATAAGGGGAAGATAACAAACAGATGATGACTAAAGGCATGTTCAATGATCAGGAAAGTTACATGTGAATTGGTGTGAAATTTTATGCTATGCTCACATGAATTCAGTGTCCTTGCATGAATTCGACTTTTAAAAAACAACGTAATTAAATTATGTCTGTTGAAGCATTGATTTGAATGCTGTACTTGAATTGGTTTGAATGTGTGCATTATGCCAAATGACTAAGTTGACTGAAAATTTCTTTAGCGTTGAAGTTGTTGAGGTTATGAAACTGGAGTGTGGAGTGGTTAAAGCAAGTTCCCAAGTGATACTGACAGCTGCTGGCCCTGCACCCACACCCAGAACCACTGAATGAGTCTAGTTACACAATCACATTCTCAGATTTCCTCCATTTAAATACCACGGGTGCCTGTTAGTGATTGCCTTCATAATACAAAGGCTTCCAATAAGCATGGCTGATCTGCTTGGATTACACAGGGGATACTGGGGAAAAACGCTTATAATGAATGTGTATATTGCTTACTTCACCTAGACTATGAACTGCACTTCATCCTGGCCATGAAGAAGTTCCAGGTCTCTTGTGTTAAATAAAAACTGATGTAAAGAGAGGTGAGAGAGAAAAATGGGAAATGCTTACCCAAGTATCATATTTCTCTAAAGATGGTCATTTTTATTGGAGTAGAGCAGAGAATGGTGGTAGATAGATTCAGGGTAAATGTGGGGAGGGATACGTCTTCCATCACAGCCTTATTTAAAACCCTCTGCCTTTCCATTGAGACTGAAGTCAACCACATTACTCTGCTCCTAACTACCTCCAGTCAAGGAAAATGGCAGGAAGAATTTTATTCTCTAGCTGAGCCCCATCACGTCTCGTCCTCACTCGTTTCCCAAAGGTGTGATCAATTTCAGTTCATCGTTTTTCCAAGGGTCACCATCTGAAAGTATATTTTAGGCTGTCTAATTCCACAGAAATATTCTCCAGGGTGTAGAATCTCCTGCTCTGTCCAACTCATTTTTTAAAAAATAACAAGTGCTATGTGAAAATGCCATGTTTCTAACCTCCTTCCAGCCAACACAGGTCCAAGAAAGCTGTATCATTTGAAAGTCTGCTCTCAGGAGGGATACATAGCAAATTGCTTTACAACAAAGCATGACAGCACAGAACAAGGCACACTGCCTAGCATGTAGCAGAGCTGGGAGAGCATGTGTGCAATGGATTTTGCTGGACACTTACTGGGTGGTCGGCATCAAGCTCAGTACCATACATGAGAACTCTGTGAGAGCATCTGTCCAACTCAGAAATCTTCCGGGGGAACCAAGGCACATCCTCTAGTTCTGTTGAAAACACAGTGCAAGTTCAACAATATTAGCTCACACATTGTTTTCCCTTGGCAACATTTGTCAGATTGCAAAAAATCACACAAGACAAACTCATGGTTGGCTCACTAAACAATGTAACTCATTATGAACAATAAAGAAAAAAAAGAAATAAATAAAATATTTTAAAAAATAATAACAAAAATAATAAGAAGAAATAAAAAAAATGCCCTTGCCTTCTTCCTCTGTCCAAATGTTCTCAGGTGGATTCAGGGTCACAATAGTGGTCTGAAATTTCAGCAACTGAATGAGCTCATTGAATTCTGTTTTGCCACACTCGCAATCCACAAAGATTTCAACCTCAGAACTTCTTCTCCTGGATCTCCTGGATTCGATGTGAACCATGTTGACATGTTTCTCCTGTTGAAACAGAAGTACCTCTAGATCACACTTAGAACACAATTAAAGGAATGCTTATGCTCAGGTCTTATGCAACAAAGTGTCAAGTACCCACAAAAGAAGACTCTTTGATTGATTAATATATGAAGATGTGTCCAACTACTGCCTCTATTAAGAAGTTGAGCATTTCTGTTTCTGTGTACATTGTCTTGTCTCATAAAAAGAGGATGGCATTGATGATATATAAAGGTCACAACAAAATGTACTCTGATTATGAGCACCATAGTTTCCCAGGGTGGTCCACATCCCTCTGGTGGTACATGGGTATTTGGGGAAAAGTTTCTTACCACATTATCATCTAACCCTAAGATTTGTAAATCAATGTTTCTGAAAACCATAACTAAAACTCAAAGTCACATTTTATAGAGCTATAAAGCTTTCTTTTGAAATAAAACTTAAAAATGAAGTAATGTTTTAGAGCCAGACATGATGACACACACCTACAATCCCAGCACTCAAATGACAGTCAGACAGACTGTAAATTCCAACCTGGGCCACAAAGCAAAACCCTACTATAAATCAATAATAAAAACAAAAATAAAAAGCAACCTGGGGGCTGGAGAGATGGCTCAGCGGTTAAGGCATTTGCCTCTAGTGCCTAAGGCCCCGGGTTCAATTCCCCAGGACCCATATAAGCCAGACCCACAAGGTGGTGGCCCTGGTGCTGCTCTCTCTCTCTCTCTCTATATATATATATATATATATATATATATATATATATATATATATATATATATATAATATATATATATATATATGTATATCTGCTTGAAAATGAATAAATAAAATATTTTTTAAAAAAGCAACTCAGTGTGTGTGTGTGTGTGTGTGTGTGTGTGTGTGTGTGTGTGTGTGCAGAAGTGCTTGTGAAGGCCAGAGGACAAACTCTGGTGTTGTTCCTCAGCAGCACCATTTACCTTTGTGTGAGGTAGGGTCTCTCACTAGCAAAACAGC
Source organism: Zapus hudsonius (assembly GCA_004024765.1). Taxonomy (NCBI): domain Eukaryota; kingdom Metazoa; phylum Chordata; class Mammalia; order Rodentia; family Dipodidae; genus Zapus; species Zapus hudsonius. Next base: position 34,324 of record PVHP010011790.1, read on the forward strand.
CCCAAGCTGGCTAGATAGACTGGCTAGCAAGTCCCAGGGATTAATTTCCCCCGCCTCCAATTCCCTAGAGCTGGAATTACAAGTGTCAGCCACCATGCCTGGCTTTCTTTTATTTACTTGTTTGTTTGTTTATTGGTTTGTTTTGTTTTTTCAAGGTAGGGTGTCACTATAGACCAGTCTGACCTGGAATTCACTATGTAGTCTCAGGTTGGCCTCAAACCCATGGTGATCCTCCGACCTCTGCCTCCTGAATGCTGGGATTAAAGGAGTGTGCTACCACACCCGGCTATGCCTTGCTTTCTAAATGTGAGTTCTTGGCATGGAGCTCATGTCCTCATGCCTGTAAGGTAGATAATTTTATCCACTTAAGTTTTGCCCTGGCCAAAATAAAACAATTTTTATAAAGTGAGGGCTGGGGAGATGACACAGCAGTTAAAGGTACTTGTTTGCAAAGTCTGCGGGCCCAGGATTCAGTTCCCCAGCACCTATGTAAGCCAAACACAAAAGTAGGGTATGTGTCTGATGTCCAATTATAGCACAGAGACCCTGGCATGCCCCACCCGCACACATGTGCATATAAGTAAATAAAGAATAGTTTTTAAAAACTAACTGAATAATGGAAATGGTAGGCAGAAATTGGGGTGGTGGTACGAAAATGTCTGAGATTCAGGGAATATTGATTAAAGCAGAGCCTGAAGTTTAGGGAAAGAAAGAAGAGCAAGAAAAATATGCAAGAGAGTCCTTGGAGGGAAAGGGAAAACAAATAACCTAGCTAGAGGGCAGTGAAGAGGCAAGAGAGATGGTAAACTATAAGACAGTCCTCAACAGAACCTTTGGTGGTGCTCCCTTGGGCATCCTCCCGGAAAGCTTCACCCAAAGCTGTGGTGCTGCAACCATCAACCCAAGATGGACCTCAGAGGGAAAATCACCTTACACCAAGATCTTCCGGGAACAAAGTGGTAACTTAGCACTTAAAAATCTGGTCTAAGCTTTTCGGTGATACTTTTCTCTCTCTCCCACCCCGCCATGACTCCAGAGGCTGCACACTTTCGGAAACAATCCTGGATGCCCTCAGAGCATCCTCAGAGCAGAGGCAGGATAAGCAGTTTCTCCTGCCAAATCACAGAGCATCTTCTCCACAAAGAAACACATCCTATGACCTGAAAACTAGATGTGTTATTTCTGTTTTTATTCACCTCTACAATAATGCTGTATTTTATAAATTGACTGATGATGAAAGTAAGATTAAGATTTGAGAGACTTTACATGCATTGTGCCACTTTGGGCTGTTAGTGGCCTTTGGTTGATGCAGAGTAGATATTTTTAGACTAAGGCACTGAGGTCCCGATGGGTTAAGTGGTTTAGCTGAGACCCCGTGATTAGCTGATGGCAGAGAGAAAAGTCAGAGAGCTAACTCCTTCTCCAGGGATTCTTCCACTAAACCCAGCTGTCTAATTGAATTGGCTTCCCTTTGGGCACCGTATGGACACAGCCCTACATGACATAATTGTGTGTAAAATACTACTCCAGTTTCCCATTAACACTGTTTATGGTACCTGATCCTTTCTTCAAGGTCAAATGGGAACACAGAAATATTTGCCAAATCAGTATCATTTCCCATTATGGTCATCCTAGAGGCATCACAATAATGTCTCGGATTTGTCCTTTGCAAAGCACTTTCACTCATATTATTCCATCCCAAAAATCCAGTTAGTTGGGAATTATTATTGCTATTTTACAAATGAAAACATTGATCATAGGAAGCAGCTAGTGGTTAGCCAAACCAAGAGAAAACAGGTCCAAATCCTCTAATGGTAATTCCAATTGTCCTTCCACTGCAAACCAGCCCAAGGCACCAGGCAGAGCTGAACTCTTTATCAACAGCCAGTGCCCCAGACAAAATGCATTTGTAAGGGAGTGTGTTTACTAACAAGGAGAGGAGGCAATAAGCTCACCCATGCTGTTTCTTTCAGGTTCAAAATGCATGGGCATGGGTAGATGCCATACATTTATTTTATTTTGTTAAAGTTCAAGGACAATTTTATTAGCATTTCAGAGGAAAGCTATAGGGAAAGCTGTAAATCTTGTCAGCTGCTGGAAGAAGGGAGTGGATATTAGGAAGAGAGAAAGTCATGCTTTTTTTCAAATTTTTTTAAATTTATATTTTACTTATTTGAGAGATGGAGAGTGAGAGCGAAAGAGAGAGAGAGAGAGAGAATATGTGCATGTCAGGGCCTCTAGCCACTGTAAATGAACTCCAGATGCATGTGCCAACTTGTGCATCTAGCTCTATATGGGTACTGGGGAATCAAACCTGGGTCCCTGAGCCTTGGAGGCAAATATCTTAACCACTGAGCCATTTCTCCAGCCCCAGCCATGCCTTCAGAATTAAGATGGAAAAATCAGGCAAGTTCAGGCAGTTAAGGAAAGCAAGCAGATGCATGATGGTAGGGATCTTCAGAGAAACTCCAAAGCATCAGGGCAAGCACGCTTAGGATTTCAGCCCACATCCAAAAAAAGAGAAGAAAGGACCAAAAATAAAAATGACACTTTCTTCTATAGAACTGAGAGAAGCAAGCAGACTCAGCAGTGAGAGTCTGTGAGCAACTGCCCATGCTGAACATTTCTGTAAGATAGTTCTGCAATTTATATGAGATAAGCTCATCTTCACAGAATGCACAGTTCAAGAAACAATAGGACTTAGGGGAATAATAAGTGTCAGCACTCATGGATTTCACTTTACACAATAAATATGCTCTTATTACATGTGGATGACTCAAATCTCAACAAAGAAATCCAGGTACAGACTTGATGTTTTAAACTGCCCCATTTGAAGGGGGGTGTGTGTCATATTTTTGCAAGCAAGTACTTCTAACCACTGAGCCATCTTCCCAGCCAAGGCTCACATTTTTAATTACAGACTTTCTCACCTGGCAGCAGTGTACAGAGTTCCTAATAGGTTATCTCTGAATTAACAAGTCACAGCTCCCACGAATCTTACTTGGTTATCTGGCAGACAACCTCCCCTTGTAAAGCCTCATGAAGTTGGGTTGCTTTGACTTTTTCCCACATGATCTTTACAACAGAAGGCGGGTCTGAAGCCAGGCACCCAGGTCACTTTTCCAGTTACGTAATGGCACGTAGCCTTCACCTGAAAGAGCCTCAGCGCTTTCACCAGCCCGCCAACTTCATTTTTCAAGGAGAACACGACGGCCGTCTTGCCACTCTCTGGGTCTGCGCTGCCTTTGCTGCCTTTCTTGTCGTCGCTTTTGGTGAGGACAGCTTTATTTAGCTTTCAGAAAGTAGAAGCACAAAAGCAAATTAGTCAGGATTCCAGAGTTTTCTACAATTTGATTTTTTTTTCCAAATGGTCTCCTGGAAGCCCCACCCATCCTCCAGACTTCAAGTGAAGTTGCCATGGTACTCGCCACTCTGTCTGCTGTGACTTACATTGAGAAACTTCCAGTCATTCATGCTGGCATCTTGAGTGAAAGAAAGTATAGGAATCAGATTTGCTTCAGGGTGCTGGCAACAAAAGCTGATTATTATTAAAGTATCAAGTAGGAACAATTCTTGCCTTTTTAGGTTAATTTTACAGCATAGAATTTGATGTTTTAGCTTAGGTGAATCATAAGAAAATGATATTAGTCACTAAGCACAATAAACTATATGTGTGTATACAAATATTATATATGTATGTTTGTCTGTATGTGTATTCTTCAGTGCTGAGGACTGAACCCAGACCTTGAGCTTGCTTTCTTAATTAAGCAAGCATTTTCCCACTGAGCTACATGCTCGACTCCCTTAAGCAGATTTTTTTACAACAGTAAAATTATCTTCAATTAAATCTTTTCTTGGGAAAAAAGCACCCATATAACTCTGAATTATGTCAGGACATTCACTCAGGTTGATCATTTCTACAATTAGATCCACATTGCCTTTGTGAATTGTCAGTGTGAGTCTACCTGCACATTGAGGAATTCCAACATGGGAGATATGTCCAGCCAAATGCCTCTGTCTAAAGGTTATATCTGAAAAATGACGATTAAAATTCAGCCACAAATAAAGGGAGGGGGCATTGGGGAATTTAGGATAACAACTCATTGTTCACCCACTAAATAATGTAATTCATTATGGACAATAAATAAAAATCTATAAAGATACATGTCTTATGTTTTCACAAATAAACATGGGCTTGTGCCTTCAAAAAAAATTCAGCTACAAATAAAAAGGGGAAGTATAGGATGATGGAACAAAAATTAGGTTCATTAGGAGCAAGTAGAATCCAAGTAATAACTATGAGTTCTGCTGACTAAAGATAAAAAATGACAACTCCAGCCGGGCGTGGTGGTGCACGCCTTTAATCCCAGCACTCGGGAGGCAGAGGTAGGAGGATGGCCATGAGTTCAAGGCCACCCTGAGACTACAGAGTGAATTCCAGGTCAGCCTGGACTAGAGCGAGACCCTACCTTGAAAAACCAACAAAAAAAAATGACAAATCCTAACAACTCGGATCATATAGTCAGAAATACAGCATTTTTAAAAGCTGGAAACTTTGCATTTCACAGAGTAAAACGATGGTGGTCTGTTTTGTGCTCATTCCATGTGAATTCAGAGTTGGAAAAACAGAGAACTATCTCCCTGGCAAATGGTGGTGTAATATAATCATACCAATCTGTGATATCCTCAGGAAACTGAGAGATACACCTTTGATATGGAACCCAGTGAAGAGTGACTCATCATTATCTTTCTCCGATTTCTCTGCTGGCTTTATTTTCACACATTAATATTGCTTCACTCACCAGATTTATGTATAATAGAAATGGATATTTTATTATTTATGACTTAAGGGAGACAAGAGGTTTATGCAGACATTAACATTTGACAAAATGTTTAGTCATTAGAACTTCAAACATCTTAGTATTCTCAACATCTGCCTTCTCACTGTATAGCACACAGATCTCATATGTTTACGTAGCATTTTTATGTGAAAGGGTCATACATTAACCATAACTGAGTTTTATTTGTTTTCCTTCTAGCAGTTCATTATGGCTTCAAAATTCCTCGATGTAAAGTCTCATCCAAATATTCATGATAGTTGAATGTTAGAAAATGTATTTACATTTTGGCCTCATTTTTGCAAATTGATTTAAATGGTTCTACAAAAGTTGCAGTGATTATTTTTCAACATTTTTAGTAGTAATGAAATGTCAGTAGAATGCACATACTTGGAGCAATCATAGTGAAAATGATTTTTCGGTGACAAGCTGAGCTGGAATTGGCTGGTAAGTGATGGTACGGTGGTGAAATGCCATTTAAGGTTGTTTTAATGACTAGGAACTTGAATACATTTTTATTTCATGTTCATGAAATAAAAGCTACTGTTTTTATTAAACCTCATGACTATTACTCAATTCTGGATCCAAAACCTTGCAAATACTGTTTTTAATATGTTCATATTCAAAATACAAAACCTCCTTTGAAAGCTGAAGCAAGTCTTTCTTGCTTTTTTCTATTGCTTTAGCAATTAAACTTTTACAATTTTATTTTTCAAAGTGGAGTCTCACTGTAGCCTGGGCTGACCTGGAACTCACTATGCAGCCCAGGCTAGTTCCAAACACACAGTGATTGGTACTCCTACCTCAACTTCCCAAGTGCTGGGATAAAAGGTATGTGCTGGCAAGTCCAGCAGAAATTATACTTTTAAAAAAGAGTAATAAGGCAGGCAAGAAAACATTATAACCGTTCTTCATTCCAAAAACCTGCACCTTGAGAGCAAAACCATACCTTGAAAAAAAAAACCTGCACCTTGAGTCAAGAATAGAAATATTGAAATAATTATGTTTTTACAAGCAAGCAACTTTAACTTCTGAGCCATCTCCCCAGCCCAACTTTGGGTTTTAAAGTTATGCCTGTGGACTTGAAGTTGGGAGTAGGAGACACCATAATCTTGTAGAAACCATAAACATATTTTTATTTCCTTCACTCAGATCTTCCTTATAATAAAATATTGTTCAAAATTCCATGCTTTTTTGGGGGAAGGGGTTTAGGACATTGGTCCCTACAAATGTTCATTCTTGGTGTTCAGTTACTTCACTTTCTGCTCTGAGGAAGAGAGTTTAGCACACAGCAATCCGTCCACCTGCTTCATTTATTGGAGCACTAAAGCAGACCAAAGAGAAGGAGGGAGACAAGACCATAACCCCCAGAGGAAGTTAGAGTGTGCTTGTTTACTCTACACCAGGCGTCCATATGGTGAGGATTAGACAGCCGCTCCCCTAGAGAACACTCTAGAATGCCAGGTACTCTGTACTCACTGTTAAGCCGCCAAGTAGCTGATGCTCTTCAGGCACCGCTGAATCCAGGGACAGCCCTCTCCTTGCCCAGTATTTACTGGAAAACATCATCATTGCTGGCTGCATGGATCCCAGTGTAATTTTCCTTCTCAGCAGCAAGGGGGTGAGGAGGAACCCGAGGGGCAGCACTGGTGGAGACAGGGAGAGGAAGGGGCCTCCACAGCCAGCTCAGGGCGCTGTCCAGACCCCTGGTGCTGAAGAGCAGAGCAAAGCCTCCCCTCCCTGGCCTTCTTTATATGAGTGACTGAGGACTGATGGAAAGCTGATTAGAAAGAAACTCATTTCTGGTTGCTGACGGCCACAGTCAGATTACAGATCTGAAGCCCGGGGTTATCTGTGCTCATGATGAGATTTGTTTGTTTCATAGGTCGAGTAGCTATTTGGGGAGGAGGAGGTAGAGAACAATACATAAGGCTATTTTTTTTTATAACAAAACATGTCCCCAATGTTAACTCTCATCACTCAAGCCTGATACTAGCAAGAAAGGCTCAGTTTTTAAGTCATTCTGAACTCAAGGGTTTGTACTTTCTTAAAGTAGGAAAATTATTTTAGAAATTAAGTGTGCAAACTGTGTGCATGTGCACGTATGATGGCTTTCATAAAAGGCACTGCTTTCTAATCCTGTGGTGTCAGTGCAAAATGATTCTCAGGCAATAGGACTGAAAAGGAAATGTGAGGCTTGGATTTAGCCACATAGAGATACAGTGCATGAATAGATATTTTGAAAACGTTTAAAAAAAAAACTTGAGTACTAGTCATAAGGCAATGGAAAATAATAAGGAGATGGTTTGAGGTACAAGAACAGCATAGAATAAGGTATAGCAAATGGTTATTTCTTAGCAACATAGAATCTAAGTGAAGCACAAGGATGCCCAGACAGACAAGACTTAAAAGGATAGCAGACTCTAGATAATGATCAATTTCTATCACATTGTGTAGGCTTAACACGTTGTCACCTTTTCACATGTAAAGGTTAGTCACACAGTCATACTGCTATTTTAGAAAAGTAGTACCTTGGAAGAGGACTTCCAGATTGAAGACAGGAAATACTTGACATCTGAAGCAGTCTAGCCAGAACACAACAGTCTGGATTAAGTGAAACAGCATAAAGAATGTAATGAAAAGGATCAGAGAAATTAAAAGAGAAAATCCATAAGATTTTCTGCATAGATGTGGGAGTAGGGAATAATATTAAAAGTCTTTTAGAACTGAAGAGATTGCTCAATGGTTAAGGTATTTGCCTACAAAGCCTAACAACCTGGGTTCAATGCCCCAGTACCCATATAAAGCCAGATGCACAAAATGGTTCATTCATCTGGAGTTTGTTTGCAGCACCTAGAGGCTCTGGAGTGCCCATTCTCTCTTTCTCTAACACACACATACACACACATTCTCTCTCCTCTCTCCATCTCCCCTCTCTCTGCTTACAAATAAATAATTTTTTTCGGTTTTTTGAGGTAGGGTCTCGCTCTAGCCCAGGCTGACCTGGAATTCACTATGTAGTCTCAGGGTGGCCTTGAACTCATGGCGATCCTCCTACCTCTGCCTCCCAAGTGCTGGGATTAAAGGCGTGCGCCACCACGTCTGGCGACGCAAATAAATAAAATTTTATTAAAATCCTTTAAATTGGGTGTGGTGGAATCCTAGAACCCCAGAGGCAGAAGTAGAAGGATCACTGAGTTGAGGCCAGCCTGAGACTACAGAGTGAGTTCCAGATCAGCCTGGGCTAGAGTGAGACCCTTCCTCAAAAAAAAGTCATTTAAGGTATTATTAAAGGTATTAAATTTTAAAACTATTTTTATTCCACTTTTAAAAATCTACTAAAGGGCTGGAGAGATTGCTTAGTGGTTAGAGGCTTGTGCCTGATGGCCCAGGTTTGAATGTAAAGCCAGATGCACAAAGTTGCGATGCATCTGGAGTTCATTTGCAGTGGGAAGAGGCCCAAGCATGCCCATTTTCTCTCTCTCCCTCTCTTTTTCTCTCTCTCTCTCTCATTCGCACTCTCACTCTTTCTCCCCACCTTGCTTGCAAATAATAAATAAATTTAATTTTTAAAATCTAATAAAGCAAAAACAATCTACTAAATCAACATAAAGGACTTCTTTCTTAAGGCAGGCAAGAATAGCACAAGTTAGAGTACAATAGAAGCAAAAAACTAGAAGCTTGGTGGGGCATGAAAAAGTGATCAAAATTTCACACACAGAAAGTTGAATTATCAATAATGACTGAGAAGCTACTTAATTTTATAGTATAGAATCTCCTAAATGCTCAATACCTCTAGAGTTGGGAGTAAACTGAAAAAGAACAGTTTAAGTTTGTGAAGCAGTTAGACAATTTCAAAACTTACAACAAAGTTACAGTAATCAATAAAGTGTGGTATTTTGTAAAAACAGATATGTAGATAAGTTGAATCAAACTGGTAGTCTAGAAATAAACACATAACTTTGTGATCAATAAATTTTCAAGAAAAATCAATGGCAAAAAATAGCTTTTTCAGCAAATGGTAACTTTATAAATACATACATACATACATACATATGCAAAACAATGGAGTTAGACTTCTACCTCACACCGCACACAAATCTATCTCAAATGGATCAAACACATAAAAGTAAGAGCTATTTTAGAAGAATATGAGTAAATATTTGAGGCCTTGGATTAGACTCATTGTCTTATAGATATGACACCAAAAGCATAAACATCCAGAGAAAGAAATAAATAAGTAGAGTTTCATTGCAGTTTAAAAAAAAAAAACTTTTGTGGGCTGAAAAGATGGCTTAGTGGCTAAGGCGTTTGCCTGCAATGCAGAAGGACCAGAGTTCGATTCCCCAGTGCCCATATACAGCCAGATGCACAAGAGGACACATGTGTCTGGAGTTCATTTGCAGTGGCTTGGAGGCTCTGGTGCGCCCATATTCTCTGTCTGCCTCTCTCTCTCTCTCTCTCTCTCTCTCTCTCTCTCTCTCTCTCTCTCTCTCTCTCTCTCATAAATAAATAAAATATTTTTTTAAAAAAACTTTTGTGCTTTAGAGGTCACCATCAAGAAAGTAAAACGAGAGCTAGAGAGATGGCTCAGTAGTTAAGGTGCTTGCCTGCGAAGCCTAAGGACCCAAGGTTCGGTTCCCTGGTACCCACTTAAAGCCAGATGCACAAAGTGGCACATGCACCTGGAATTTGATTGCAGTGGCTAGAGGCTCTGGTGCAACCATTCTCCCCTCCCCTCTCTTTCTCAAAAAAATAAATAAATAAATAAAATATTTTTTAAAAGAAAGTAAAATAACAGCCAGTCATGGTGGTGCTCACCTTTAATCCCAGCACTTGAGAGGCAGTTAGGAGAATTACTGTGAATTCAAGTCCAGCCTGCGACTACAGAGTGAGTTCCAGGTCAGCCTGGGCTACAGTGAGACCTTACCTTGAAAAAACAACAAGCCAAAAAAAAAAAAAAGAAAGGAAAGAAGGAAAGAGAGAGAGAGAGAGAGAGAGAGAGAGAAAGAGAGATGTCATGGTTTGATCCAGGTGTCCCCCACAAACAATTGAATGTGTTCTGATAGATCGATCCTCAGCTGATGGCAGTTTGGGTTTTACAACCTCAATGAAGCTGTGTTGTTGGGGGCGGGCTTATGGGGGTTATAAGCCAGCTTCCCCTTGCCAGTGTTTGGCACACCTTCCTGCCGCTGTTTGCAGTGCTGTGGCAGAG
>PVHP010011791.1:0-44405 GCA_004024765.1 Zapus hudsonius
GGAAAGGAAAGGAAACATTGACACAAATAAAAATTAGTAGAGCCAATTTAAAAAAAACAGCATGTAGGTATTTCAAAAGTAAAACTGAATGTGAACCAGGAATCCCATGCATAACTGCATGTATATCCAAAAGAAAAGAAAATAACATTTTGAGAACTTATCTTCACTTATCGCATTTTTATTAATCCAATTCAATAATCCTCTCAGTATTCGCTACATATTTTATTACAGACTTAATCAGTGTCTTATTAAATTAATTTTCAAGTCATTCATAATATCCATTCTCCAATTATTTTTAATATTTTTCTTCATAAATGTTGATTTTAATGTTTCTAGTTGATAACATGAACAATTTACTATATTCTTTCTTTGTTTCTCTTTTTACCCCTCTTATTCTAAATTCTTGATAGAATCTTATTCCTATTTCAGAAAATAATTTTTATAGGCCTCCTGCTCTTATTCATTGTGCTAATTAGATTTTCAGAGACCTGTATTTTTTGTTATGATTTAATAAAAAATATACAATTTTTCTCTTAAACACGCACATTATATAAGTCATATGGAGACATAATCAGGTTGTGCTTTTATTTTCACAACAGTAACAATTTTTAATATAAAATAAATCACTTCCTCTCTCCTGAATATGTCAGTGCTTACTACTTGTGTCATATTCCTCACACCCTTTCACTGTAGAACAGATGTTACATGCCAAATGGAAGAAATAGTTTTAGCAGGGAGTTGAGGACCACCTGGATACCTGGAGAACATTTTGAATTCCTGTAACTCTTTTTCCCCTTTGTGATTCACTGAGCTTTGTCTCCAGATCAGCCCTACCATAATTTCCAGCAGACAAAAATTAAATGACCTTCTGCAGAGAAATTACGGAGCAAATGTGATGAATTATGTCATAGGACAATGAGCCATGCTGATCCTTCTATACTGAGTATTTAGCCTGAGGCATGTTAAGTAGCTTCTCTTCAATGGTTGTTTAAAAGTAAGTATGTTCTTATAGATGTAATTGAAAAAAATAATTCAAGGGAATAGAGCCTTTTGAAAGTGCTTTGTGAAATGTTTTTAATATATACCTGCCTCCTAAAGAATAGACTTCCAGAGGACAGTTGATCTTCAAAGCATCTCTAACTGTGCTCTGAAGATAGAATATAAATCTCCCATACAGCTTCTCTGTGGTAGGAAATTTGAGCATCACTTTCTCCTTCTGTTCTTTCTTCTCCATTCTCCCGAGTCTTACATGTCTCAGGATGGCCTCAGCCTCACTATATAGCCCAGTGTGGCCTTGAACTCCTAATTCTCCTGCCTCTACCTTCTGCATGGTGAGATCACAGACATGTACCACCATACTAGGCTCATGGGTGCACTGGGGCTGGATCCCAGGCTTTTGTGCATGTGAGGCAAGAAATCTTACCAACTGAGCTACATCCCAGCTGACCCTTCTAGTTTTCTTAAAACAATGTTTGTATTAATATTGCGATTCCTTCTTCTTTGTTATCTATATCCATTTCATCACCAACAAAAGAAATTGGTCAGCTCAAAAAACTACAGTGTTTGAATTCTAATTATGTTATCTGTGATTTTAGACTTAATAATTTCACTGGGCTTCTGTTTTCCCAACCATAATGAAAGAATAATACTAGGATATTTCAAAAGATTGGTTAAGGTGGAACAGGTTACCATATTGTTTTCTTATTGAGAACTTTAATATATGAACATATTGCAGTTTGGTAATATTCCCATAGAGTTCTTTTTAATACAATATTGTCTAGTTGATACAGAAGCCAATTTAGTATTATTTAAAAATCAATAGGATTCCACTGATTCTAGGACACCTTAATGGAATTGCCAATAATCTTTTCAGGATTTGCTCAGATATTGTGCTCCAATAACAATAATTTGTCCAGGTTGAGAGAGGACACTGATCAAAGCTTACCAGCATTTTAAGATACCAAGTGACCACTTGGATAATTTACAGAATGATATCTTTCCAGTAAATATTTCCATGAAATACAGATAATAAAGATTGTTGCCAGACTATGAAAGCTGCCTATTGTGCCTATGGTAGTATTCTTGTACTGATTTTATCTTAAGATAAACAGTGCTCATTACAGTTTCATTGAAAACCACTTCAGATATTTTGTTTTTTACATTTTTCATATTTATTGTCAATAATTAGATACATTGCTATATCCCAATATATTTCAAAAGATCATTTGCTTGTCTTTTTCCCTACACTTTGCAACCTTCAAAAACTTTTCTTTGCAATATTCTTTTAAAACAATGTTTTATTTATTTATTGGCAAGTAGAGAGAGAGCATGAGAGAGACAAACAGACAGACAGACAGACAGAGAGACAGACAGACAGACACAGTGAGAATGGACCTGCCAGGCCTTCCAGCTGCTTCAAACAAACTCCAGAAGCATGTGCCATTGTGTGCTTTATGTGGGTCAGGGGAATTGAACTCCGGTTGTCAGCCATGTGCCTTGGCAGCTAAGCCATCTCTCCAGCCCTCTTTGCAATATTCTTATCAGCAGCCCTGCTAGGCATGACTGCCTGACAGCCAAGAGCAAGCAGGTTGAAAATGCCCCTGTCGGAATATTCGGGGGAATAGTTGTTTCAATCTTCTCTATCAACTTTTATTTACCATACTTGCTACATGTCTTGTCTGCTCCCTCTCCAGATGGAATGAGATTGATAGTGAAAGGTATTGAGCAAAGCTGATTTATTTCCTTTTGTAGGGATTAAAGTAAGATTTGGGAGTGGGGAGAACATAATGACTATAATTGAAGCTGCTGCACTGGTCCTTGTGAAGAGTCTGTACATTTCACACTCCATATGGTAATTACGACTTCCTCCGAATGAGTCAGGGTTGTTTCTGCTTTCGTAAATCAGGCAGCTGCAACAGAACAGAGTCCTTCTTAGCACTTCCTCCTAAGGCTGTGAATGTGCTTAAAAGATTTTTTTTTTTTGCAAATTTCTCTTGAATTCAAGCTGTTTGTTAAAAGTGATAGTTTTATGAGCCTACCACATGGAAAATGTCCTCCACTCTCAGGTTTTCCACTTGTGATATAAATTCACATTTAGGACCATTTTAGAGGCATTAAGACTGACATAAAACCCCCCAGCTGAGTTTGATAAAAGGAGAATTTAATTTACAGGTAAGGCATATTTATATGAAATGACAGCTGAGGAAGTTGTGAGTAATACCTGAAAAACATACATACTAACTGGTTGAAAATTTATTTCTTGCATTTAATCATCTGGACCCTAACCATCCAGGGAAAGTCTTACTATAATAAATTCTAGTGGTCCAGAGACTTCCCTCAACACAATAAATAGACTGTTGGGGAAAATACCTGGAAATATATAGAAATTCTTATGTGCTGTAAAGATCTTTTTATGATATACCATTTTGCTTATATTAACTGTTCTTTAATTAAAAATAATTAAGAAATTAAAGAATATTTGCAGATAACACTGTATATTTTTAACATGAAAAATGAAGTATATATACATAGCTGAATATTTAAATTTAGTAAATTGATACATTCCCTAGTTTAGTCTTCATTTTTGTGATGAGAGCATATAATATACACTCTATATAATTTATCAAAACATAACATATTACCAATAGTTTTAGTCATCTTGCTATTTGGATAAATCTGTTAGAATTTATTATTTCTATCTAGATGTAATTACATATCCTTTTGCCAACATCTCTCCATCCTCTCTTCTCTCACAACTACCCTAGGTTTTGCAACATACTGCTTTCATGAGATCAAAACATTTAAGACTCTGTAACTAAGAAGAATTGTACAATGCTTACCTTACCCTATGAGAGTTACTTCATTGAATGTAGTATCTTCCCTGTTCATCCATTACTCAGCTATAATTTGGATATTGAATGGCCCCCAAAGGTCTATGCATTAAAAACATGTCTCTAGAGTGGCACTATTCTGAGAACTAGTGGGAATTTTAAGACCTGGGCCTAGAGAGAAGTCTTTAAGTCATTTGGGGGTATGTCCTTTAGAGACATGCCCTCTGAGTTCTGAAAACCGATAGAAGCAATTTTACTGGACCACGGGCTCCACCTATTATAAACTACCTTGCCACAGGCCCAAAATGAGAGGCTCAAGTAACTTCTAAAACCATGAGCCACTTGACACTTTTTTTCTTTATAAGCTATTTATCTCAGGTATTTTGGAATAGCGACAGAAATTTGGTTAATGGAGTCAAGATCTCCTTCACTTTTTATTATGAATATTACTCAATTTCAACATTTTCTTTATGATCTCTTGATATAGATCTTTTGATATCGAGTCAACACTGGTTATTAGTTCAGTGAGCACACTCTTCTGCACCTGGACTTCTTTGGGGCAGAAAACAATGCGAATGATCTGATTTGAGAATAAGCTTTTACAAAATAAACAAAAAGCATTTATCTTGATGGAAAAACCAAGCAGAAGAGGCTCAAATAATATCAGAGATTAAAATGAAAACACTACATCTGATACCACAGAAATATATACAATCACAATGAGAAGGACCACTATGAATGAACCAATAAGTTAATACAAGATAAATTCCTGGATACATAAAAACTGAAATATGATACAGAAAAGCCAAGCAGACCAATAGTAAGAACACTGAATCAGTAATAATAATAAAAATAACTCATTAGGAGATTTTGCCAAAGCATTCAATGAGGTCAGTTGTACCTGGATACCAAAAACCAAAGTCATAGCAGCAAAGGAAACTTACAGATCAATATCCCTGATAAATACAGATGCAAACATCCTCACCACAATACTAGAAAACAAAATTCATAACACAGTAAATATCTCTTATTAAAATATGACATCTTGGTGATTGCTCATAATCATTGAAGTAAAAATTAAACAATTTACATATATTACATATATGTAATTATATGTATATACATATATATATACATACATGTATTACTCTTAATCATGGAACCTTTTTCATGGATCATTTTATATCTCAGGGCTTTAGTAACATATGCCACAAAATGAAGGTTTCCAGCTTCATCATAATATTCTTGATCATAAAACTTGGAAGGAGAAGTATCAGTTTATATTAGAAAATAAGCCTACTCTTTATGAGGAAAAGTAAGGTTTAAAAAAAATATAGCACTGAGTACGGATTAAGTAAGTAAGCAATTAAAGATTTAAAAATGTCAACCAAGTATTTTTGGCCATAAAAATCTAAAACATCAACAGCATGATTTTCATTCATTTTATATGTGAAGAATTGAAAAGTGCAGAGATTATGTGAATTCTCTGAGGTCATTTATTGACAAATGGTAAAGCTAGGACTTGAAAGTAGTTCTTCTAACTTCAAGGTGAGCCTTTCCATGACTTCATTACAAAACCTGGGGTCTGCATCCGAGTGTACTTGAGATCAGATAAACGGCTTCTCTGATAAACTAGTAAAACAGTGACTAGGAAAATAAATCAAGGCAATGTGTTTGCAATGTCATATATATAATATACATGTTCATATGTTAATATTTTTAGTGCATTTTATATTATCACTTTTCTTCACAGAAAATAACATTCTATTTTTAAAAAACTTTTTTACTTGATCAAGTCTTTAAAAAAATTGAAAATTTCCTTTTCAATTGATAAGTAATAATCATATATATGCTACATATTTCTGAGACATGATGGGATTTTTTTGTTTATTTGACTTTTGGGGGTTAGGATCTCACTGTGTAGCCCAGACTGGCCTGAAACTCATGGTAATCTGCATTCCTCAGCCTACCAAATACTAGAATTACAGGTATGAGCCACCATTACTGGCTGAGATGTTTTGATATGCTTATATTATAGAATGATTAAATCAAGCTCTCCTAGAACCACCCAAAATCAAAATAATTAATACATCTAACTTAAGAGATTCTCATTTTCAAACTATATTACAATTTTAAAAATGTTTTCTATCAATTGCTGCAGTATGACATGCTTTGATTAGTCAGACATTATATTTGTTATATTTAAGATGTATGTCCTCTGTTTTGTCACATAGAACTTTGAAATTCAAATATATGTCCTATTTATACAGAGCCTTGACTGAAACTATAAATTCAAGGATTGTTTCAGCATGGAGACCCAGAATTGACTGGCTGGTGGGGAATTAAGTGTAAGCAGTGCTTTCAGGAGTGAAGACTATTGCAGGGAGTGCAGTACAATATGAGAAACCATTAGAACACTTGCCAGTTATACGCAGAAGAGGCTCCAGTCTCACATCAAAAGTCCTGATGTTTTGGGCAGGTTTCACATGGCATTGTTTCTTTCTTTTCTTCTCCCCTGTCTTCTTAATTTTAGGGGCAAAGATTCCATGTCAGGACATCTAGGAAGATGAGCACACCATTATTGGGCAGTACATAAAAGCTCTCTGACAATTTTTATGGTCTGTTTCTCTGCTATTTTGGCCTTGTCTTTTTTACTGGTTCAAAACTGTCCACCCCAACTCTGAAACACCCCTCTTGCCTTACACTTTACAAAATAAACAAACAAAAAACATTTATCTTGATGGAAAAAAACCAAGCAGAAGAGGCTCAAATAATATCAGAGATTAAGATGAAAACACTACATCTGATACCACAGAAATGAATACAACCACAATGAGAAGGACTACTATGAATGAGCCAGTAATTAATTTCCATGAGCCAGTAATTTCATATCCATGTTCATCTTTCTCTTAACAACATCCATAGCATCTGATCCTTAGCTTCCTCTGGCTTTCACACTGCATGTGTCTCCTCATAGCTAGCTTTGACTCATAGACTTGTCCTAGCTAAATCTTGCTTTCCTTGATTAAAGTTTCTCCAGTATTTATCCTCAATCAACAATTAACTTCATTGCATAATATTGCAGAATATTACTAAACCCCTTTTTTCATGTGTGTGTAGTATGTGTGGTGTGGTGTGTACATGAGTGTGTGGTATATGCATGATTGTGCAGACCTGTGTACACAGTGTATGTTTCAGTTACTTTTCCATTGCCAGGACAAACACCCAACCAGAGGCAGCTTATGGAAGGAAAGGATATATTTTAGGCTTACAAAGTCCAGGGGAAGCTTCATTGTGGTGGATGGAGCTGGCTCACTTCATCATACATCCACAGCAGAGAGAAAATAGCCAGTATTAGCAAGCACAAGTAGGCTTTGAGGACATCTAGGGCTGCACTCAAGATCTGCTCCTAGTGACACACCTCCTCTAGCAGGGCTCCACCTGCTGAAGATTGAGTAGGCAGCTTAATCAAAGATACCTGAGGCCATGGGGCCATTTACATTGAAAACAACCACATGTTCAAAAGCCGGAGAACATCCTGTGTCCTCCTTTATTGCTCTTCTATGTATTGAATACCTTTTCTCAAGGAAATCAAGGGAAAATGATAACTGTATACATGTGCTTCACATTATGTGAATATGTTCATATTTTAATCATAATTACACATTGAATTAATCATCTATTTATCTAAGAATTTAATTGCTTATTTTAAAAACAGTCATCATTGGTTAAATATTTATCATGGGCTTGACATACTACAAATTATTTTTAACATGTGTTCTGATAGCATTACTTATAGATATCATGATCTCAATACATTAAATCAAGATTATGAGATGCTTTTATCAGCTTAGGTCTCCGAGCTATCCAGTGGTTCAGCTGTAATTTAGCATCAGGTTCCCCACAGGAAGGGCTCTATTGAATCACTGTATGTATCTTTTGCCTGCTTGAAGACTACTAAAAAGTCCATTTTCAATATCAGCAACCAAAAGTGCACATTGTTCTGTATGTATATGGATGCAGTAATATTCAGATATGTGGAAACTGCGATCAAGCTGTTTTCTGAACGGAGCACTTGGCATATTTCTGAAATAACTTAGCAGATAACTGCTTACATCTTGGTTTGTTTTGGTCAAGGAGTGCACATTGGGATTGAAGAGCTCTCACAGGTTTTTGTTGTTATTTAAGTGACCTGTCCTCTCCAAATATGCACATTATAAATATGTTCACATGAATAGCTCCTTTCTCCACAAATATATGTTATTTATGTCCTGTGTGAATTTTAATAGACATATTTACCAAAAGATATATTCATTTATTTATATGATGTGGTGGTTTTAATGTGTGTCCCCCATAAACTCAGGTATTTTATTAAGCTTGGAATTTAGATCTCCAGTGAGGGCAGAGGGATGAGAGAGGGGTATGAAGTGTGAACATAAACAAAGTACAATGACATGTGTGTATGGTAACCAAAAAAAATCCTGAAAAATATATGAGAGCTTTTTTCCTCTATTTTTTATACTAAAGGAAACATTGTAATCTAATGAATAAACTGAGAATGGTGTCTTAAGATACATTACTTTAGTATCTCAGCCTTCATAATAATTAATTGTCAGAACTTCAAATCTGAATTTTGAGCTCCTAATTTTTTATCTTCTATTTCTTTATTCTTGACAAAGACATTCACCAATTTGATGAACTTAAGCTTATTATAAAGGTGAAATTTGGTGCCATGTGAAGTAGTTAGCATTCTCTATGATTCAAAGTAGGAATGGTTTGATAGGTGATTTTTTTTTCCTTTTCAGCAAATGCCATCTAGTATTCATCAGATAATGAGTAAGTAATTTGGTTCCAGAAGTAAATGAATGTTCAGATTTAAAGGAACCAGATGTTTTATTCACCATTGTAAGATATGAAATATTTCTTTATCTGAAAATTAAGCTCCATTATCAGTTAATAATGAGAAGTAACATACACAAAATATCATCAACAAAAGTAAATACTTTTTCTCAAATGTAAATTTAGTTTTCCACATGATTTGCTATTTGTTTAGAAGCTTTTGATTTATGGAGCTCAAGGGAGACTCATGCTCTCCCAAAGGAGCATATGTTGGGGATCTGTCTGCAAATACCATACTCACTCCCAGTGGACACAGAAACTTACCATCAGACTTGCGTAGAACATAGTAATATTTGTAATATATTTCAATATTTGCTCTGTGTGTAGAATATTCTGCAACCCCAAATGCTTTCTTTTATTTCATACTATGTGACTATACCCATCCTTTCCCTTAATGGTCCTGGAGATACATACATGTTCCTCTTTGCATATGACGTCAGGTGGGTGCTGGGGAATTGAACTTGGGAAGCCTTTGAAAGCAAACTCCTTTAAACTTAGGAGCCATCTCCCTAGTCCCAACTTTCAACTCAGTTGTTTTTTCATCTATCAACATGGCTGATAATATATCCTTATTTGCTTTATTCTATGTCTGTGTTCATGTGCATGAGTGATGTTCAAGTTTTAAAAGATCTTTCATTCTAGAACATTTTCACCAATATGTTATTTGGATAACTGCTAATATCTCTTTCTTAATCAAAATATTTGGAACATAGCCTCCAATGTGTCTTCTAAAAATTCTGTTATTGGTTTGGGATGTGGCTCAGTGATTAAAGATACTTGCTTGCAAAGCCTGATGGCCCGGGTTTGATTCTCAAGTACCTACATAAAACCAGATGCACAAAGTGGCACATGCTTCCTAAGTTTGTTTACACTGGCTAGTGGCTCTCGTGTGCCTATTCCCCACTTTCTCTCTGCTTACAAATAAATATAATAAACTTTAAAAAATTCTTTTATGTAGAGCTCTAAAGTGGCTTCTAATTAAAAATTAAATCCAAGATTCATTCCAAAGTGTCAGCCAAATTTACTGTTGCATGTGTCTATATTTCTAATATATTAAACTTTATCCATATTCTGTATATATATACAATTAGATACAATGATGTCTTAGTTCAAGAGGATCTCAAGACATCTTTAATTTTCGAGTTTATTATTATTATCTGTGTTCTCCATTAAAATTTAGTAGTCCTGACACAAAGTATCCTGTCTGAATTATACTTTAATGAAGTATGATAATACTTGGTACATCAAAAATGATGAGTAAGTATGTGTTAAATAAATCAGCTTTCTACACCCATGTACTTTCTTCAGAATGAAATAGAAAGAACATAACGAATAAGTTCTATATTCTTTAAAATTCACACATTAATTTATCTATTTTTAAAATCTCCAGTACACTTATTGTTCAGGTACTAAAATAGTCCTCACTGTATTAATTTCCACCAGACAATATTGAACACATCACATATTAAGTTTATATGTTGCTTTTATGTTATTCACATATAAATTATAACCTCAAAGTATATATTTTTAAAAGGCTGGAGAGATTTCTCAGTGGTTAAGGCATTTGCCTGTAAAACCCAAGGACCTGGGTTTGATTCCCCAGTATCCACATAAAGCCAGATGCACAGGGTGGCACATGCGTCTAGAGCTCATTTTCAGTGGTTAGAGGCCTTGGCACACCCATTCTCATTCTATCTGCCTCTTTCTTCTCTCCCGCCCTCCCACAAATAAGCAAAATGTTTTTATAAAAATGTAAAGATATTCAAAAAATACACAACAAAAAATTATAGACAAGATCTAGTGAGTAATAGTAGAGCTACTACAGCCAAAGTTTCTAGAGAAAGTACTGCATGTTTGCATGAAGAAAAGGAAAGCTCTACATGACTCATGGGAATTATTATTTTTGGTATACGTGAGGTTTATCCAACCACATACAATTATTATTTTCTATTAATATGTACTGTTTATATGTTTATGATTTTTACAATATTTTATTTATTTATAAGGGAGGGAGGGAAGAAGGGAAGGAGGAAGGGAAGAAAAAAGGAAAAGAGGTAGGGAGGGAGGGAGGGAGGGAGAGAGAGAGAGAGAGAGAGAGAGAGAGAGAGAGAGAGAGAGAGAGAGAGAGAGAGAGCACATTAGGGCCTCCAGCTACTACAAACAAACTCGGATGCATGTGCTACTTTGACATCTGGCTTTATGTGGGCGCTGGGAAATTGAATCTGGGACCATTGAGAAATCTCTCTAGCCCGTTTTTCTCATTTTAAATATTATAAACATGGAGGTTTATTCATATCATGAATTTAGATGACTTTCATTTTTCTGAGAAAAATAATGACATATGTCTAAAGGCAGACACTACCTTGATTTTACTTTTACTTTTCAACAAGCTAGGGATAAGTTGAGAAGAAAGTACTTACAAAAACAACAGAAACATCAGTTACTGAGAAGGTGGTTCAGTGATTAAAGGTGTTTACTTGCAAAACTTGTAGGTCCACGTTTGATTCCCCAGCACCTATATAAACCAGACAAAGAAAATGGTGCATGTGTCTGGAGTATATATACTATAGCAAGATGCCCCAACTTGCCAATTTTCCCCTCTCTCTCTCAAATAAATAAAAATAGTAAAAAATCAAAATGTCCAAGTGTCATCTCGCTATTATACATATTTATAATTCTGTAAAGACAAGATATTAAATGGCTTTCTGTTCTTGCTTCTTATAATAGTGAATATTAGTTTGCAGTGACTTTTACTCAAGTTGGCATTGCACCTAGCTAAAAAAAAAACAGACACTAGTGGTAAGTTAAGGCTTTGTGGCTAAATAGTTGCAGGTAGATTTTGGAAAGGATTTCAAGGTAACTGATTTGCCTGCATGGTGACTATTTTATTTTTACATTCTTCTCCATGTTTGTTCTTGAAATACTGAATTGACATTTGTGATCCTTTTCAATAATGAAGTGAGTCTGAAGTTCAGATGACGTGAGGTAAAATGGTAGATAAGAGAATAAGAATAAGAGAATAAGTTCCATCATGCCTGATGGAACACACAGCCAACAAACCTTCCCCAGACTAAATTCCTCTAAAGTCTTCAGGTTTTCTCTATGGAGAATATTTAAACTTCTACATTAGAAGTTTTTTGTTACATTTATTCTCATATAATCACTACTGACTTTTCTGTTTCACCTTTCAATAGCTTCTATTCATCTACCTGAGCCCAGAAAGAAAAACAGTCTATTTCATGTGATGAAATCTTTGACTCAGTGGTGGAACCCATGTCTGTGGTGTAAGGAGAGCTGCCCCCAAGTTGAGGGATCATTGACTGCACTCTATGCATTCCTAACAGCAAAGAAGGCAATAGGACTGGATAAGTTTAGACATTTTGTGGTCAATTCATGAATATTACCATAATGTTTTCTTTCCACATGTCTCCCTCTGGCTGACCTCTCTAAGAGTTTGGAGATGAGGGTTTATCTAATGGACTGACCAGTGATGGAAGGCATGGCTCACAGGTATTTTGAACAGTCTGTAAGAATCCTCCAGAGCAGTCCTACCACAAATCCATCGAGGATCATGGATTCCGGCTTCAGCAGGCAAAGGAAAGGAAATAACAGAGTTCAAAGCAAGGTGAGGAGGCTGTTGGCCAAAAATTTCCACATGCAGAGGACTACTTATGGCCTATCCTAGCCCATATGGAAGTTCACTGCTTTTACCATTTAGAGCTCCCAGGAGAGCCTGTCTGGAAGGAGAAATAAATCCCAATCCCCAATAACACCAGACCCTGCTTACTGCATGTGGGATATTACTCAGCAGACACAGCTGTGCCTGCAATTTTATATAAACATCTGAGGCCTTTCTTCAAGCAGGACTCTGACTTGTTCTTTCAGAGTACTTTCCTCCCAATTTCAAATTCACTCCCTATCTATGTCCATCAGAAATGGGCCAAAATGTAAATGCAAGGGGTGAAGCCAATTGCATCAGAGCCAGGATCTAGGATATAAACCACCTGAATCCTTCCCACAACCCACAGTGCCTCAAATGCAATGTGCCTGAGAGATATGTGAACAGAAGGCATGCTTTTCATCATTCTACGGCTTTTACCCTGAATCCTCATGTAGTATCACCTTCTCAGGCAGTTACTCAATGGAGCTGGCCCCAGATTCGTCTCACCTGCCAGATGTGTGGGAGCTGATCCCATCACTACTAACTTGGAGTTTAACTTCACCACAAAAACTCTCCACCCATTGGGCCTGAAGCCGAATCACATTGCCTGCCTTTGACGATGGCCCAGTCATGGTGGGAGATGGAAGACTGATGAGGAGGCAGGGACTAATCTGATTTGGTTGGTAGATGTGCAAGGAGCACGACCTAAACACTAGCTTCCCATCAGAGGCCAAGTCTCACAGGTTGTATCCATATTAATTCTACCCCTTACTGATGTATGGAATCTTCACACAGTTCCATCAATACATTCTTTTTTTTTACAGCTTGGCATCCATTTTCTTTTCTATTAGTAAGTTTCCTGACTTTCCTTACTCATCCTAAAGTATCTGTTCCCCGGGAAGTAAATCCTACCTTTGTGCATTCAGAGGATGGATACGTTGCTTTGATTGCGGTCAGAGGCACTCCCTCCCTCCAGCTGCAGTGGATCAGAGCTGGGGGTGAAACATGATGAAAAAACAGTGTGTTTTGATATGGAACTTTTCATTAGTGCTGCTGAGATAGGACTCCTATTTGCAACTAGTTTCTAGAAGTACTGTGTCACAGGCAGCTCACAATACTGGGATTAAGCTCCAAACCAGGCACAGTTTACAAGAGAAGAAGGGATTTATTTGAAGCTTTATAGATCCAAGCAAGGAGAGAAAAACCACCTGCAGCACCTTCAAAAGCAAGTACACAGGCAGCCAAATAGCAGGGAACTCAGCGGAGCTCAGACTGCTCCTTGCATACCTTTCCAGACCGGTGCCCAGTAACACCTGAGGGCTGGGCCTTAGGTGACACCTCCAAAACTCCTGAATCTGTTGGGGGACATCCATTCAAGCTACCACATCCTGGAAGCCAGTTCTTTTATCACTGTTGAGTCTACCTGAAAATGCATGCCATGCAGAGGATAAAGATATTATACTCAGATGCTTGCAATTTATTGAGGAAATTGTCTTCCTTTCCCTCTTTTTTCTTTCTCTCTCTTCCTCCTTTCCTCCCTTCCCTACCACCCTTTTCCTTTTAGCATTCCTGTTACTCCTGTCTAAGACACGGGATTCCGAGATTCCTTACGTTTCCTTGTCTCCTCGTGTATTAATTTCACACATGTAGCAAAGGGCTTGCACCTTTCATTCATATATGTTGCTTCTGGGAATAAAAAAAAATTGTACTGGTCAGAAAATCAGAGACCAATCTCAGTAATAAAAGTCACAGGTTTGAGCTAGTCTACACATGGAACTGTAGCTCTAAATAGTAGATCTGGTTGCATTAGTGGAGGATATTCCAGGTAATTTGGGGCTTTCTCTTCAGTGCAATCCTTCTACAGACTGAAGTTTAAGAAGCTTGAGACCCACAGGTAGAGAGCTTCCCAATCCAGATTGCTTTTCTCAGGTCATCCTAGTAGGCTGCCAATGCACTTATAATAGAATGCATGCTACTGAGATGCTGCATGTCCGTGGTGAAAGAATGAACCTTAACTCTGCTTGTAGCTTTTCAGTGAATTGAAATCATAGAGTTTCAACTTGTAGATGTATCAAGTCTCTTTATTTGCAAGTTTCAAGCTGGCAAACGGAAGGGTTTCTGGCAAGCCCTGTTTTCTGAGTAAAATGATCTCTCCAGGCTAAGCAGGAAGCCATCTGTAACAGCTTAAATTGCTTCCTTAGTCACCAGGACAAAGTAATGGCAAGAGAGGAATGGTTACTGTAAGCCCTCCGGACTTGCTTTCCCCTCCAGAGCATTCTTCCTGCCAGGAGGGTTTACTGTTCTGTTCGGCTAGCCTGCATTCAGCTCAAGATACTAATGAAATTCTCTCTACATTTTCTCTGGCTAGTTGGTCAGAGTTTTGTTAAAGAAAAACTTCCTCCACAAACTGCCTAAAATTTATTGTATAAAACTAGTCCAGGCCGTATGATTTGGCCTGTGGCAAACTATGTGAAAATACCCTGAGCTTTGGGTTTAGACTAGTAACCTCATATTCCTAAACCCTGATAGATTGTCCACAGTTTTCTCATAACTCTTGCCCAATCCTAAATTTCTATTAATCTTTTTAACTTTCTCAGGAGATTTCTGACTTCATCAGCTTAGAAAAATCACCTGGAGCAGAATATGACTTTTCCATCATTCTATCTATTTTCTCATATTTTATATGTAAAATGTCTACACAAACCCTCATAGCCTCTCATTACTGTGTAAAAGTGTACTTAGGATTTGAGGTGCTTGTGGATATTTGCATCCCTACTTTAAACAAACAGTCCTCAAATAATTTAGATTTTGTTTGGGGATGTCCTGGTGCCACCCATATGGAGAAACAATAAAGCACACATTAGTTTAAAACACATGACATGCTTGTCTAATATTTAAAAACAAACTCCAAGAGAAGTTTTCTTTTCCAAGTGTAAGTTAGCAATACAATATTTTTATATCAATCAAGGTAAATACATATCACAAATTATACCAGGCTTGCCTACTTCTCTTTTTTTCCAGAAAAAAAATCTGACATTTGGACACCTTCTTAGTGTTTTATTGTTAAAATTGTATGGTGGCCTTCGTTTTTTAATTTAATTCTGGGAAACTATGCTTCCAAGCTGCTGTTCCATCCTTACTTGCCAGGTAGCATATTGTGATGAATTCCTGTGAGTGATAGAAATGAAAGAACTAGGCAGATATTGCAGACCGACATTCTCCAATTAAGACCCATTGAAGTGTGTTCAGCATGATCCTCTGCTTTTATTTATTGTCAACTTGTTAGAATCTGGTGGCTTCAAAGACTTGTAGACATGTGTTGCTCACTAAGTTTCAGAGACTTAAGTCCTAAATTTCCTTTGGTACAGTACATGGGGGATAATTCTCCACAAAATATGTCTCTACTGTTTTTCCTAAAAAAAAAAAAACCTAATTAATAATATGCTTTTCTCCCCAGCATATTCAGAAGCAGTACATGTGCGTAGTGTTTCCTTTAAGTTTCTTCTAGAATATTATCTTGTGTCCTTTCAATAGCTCTGCTAACTCCAAGGAGCAATAGTGAGGAAAATGTACTTATTGAAAATATGTCAAGTTAGTGTGAATCTAGATTCATTCTATGACTTTAATCCACATAACAGAAGGGGAAGATACACATACCTCTCAGTAGTTTTGCATTTCTAAGAATATGAAGGATATGAATCTTTTTTTTTAAAAGAGCCACTGTTAATTTAACGCCTCCCCTATGCAATAGGAAATAAATGTAAATTAGCTAAGGCAGAACTTATGAAAACCTGGTGACCATTTCGTCCCTTCTGCTGATGAAGGAGCTGAGGTGCAGGGAGGAGGAAGAGTTCTTGCAGCTGCCATGCTGTACCGCCCTGATTATGCCTCTCTATGGCTTCCTCACATCTGTAAGTTTGCATGTAAATTTTACCTGAGTGGAAAATATGTCTATTAATTCATTCATCTACCTGCTTCAATATATTTATTTAGTGGCCCTTATATGGCATATTAGATTACAAATATACACACAACAAATCCATATGTCTAAGCCCCAATCCCTAATATTAGGTATCAGAACACGAAGTCTTCGTGAAGAAATTGGGTTTCAATGAGCTCATGAGGATGAAGCCCATGAAGAAGTTAGTATCCTCAGGAGTTGAGGCAGGTTGGTTTCTTCTGGTGGCCTGAGCAGACCAAGACCAAGATGACCTCTCATCTCCAAAGGTATAAAATTGGAAAATGTAATAGAAAGAAGAGATACAGATTTCTTAATTTAACTCAAAGATACACCTTTGGCCACTTAACCATCTCCCCAACCTCAATTACCGTGACCTATTTATGATATTTATGACATGCCTAAACATTTCATTTGTGTCTGGGGGGCAGAATATTCAGCACATAAAAATGCTGCCATTTGTTTTCTGACACTGTACTTCTGTTTTGTGATGGTTTCTCCCAGTACACTCTTCAGTCTCAGAGGACAGCTACCCATGAGCACTGCAGTAAGGCCGCCCTATGCCAATCCAGTCCTTATGTCTTCATTGATGAGCCTCCTTAAAGTCTTGTCTTCCCATTTTCTGAGCCTTGGGATTTATTATCCCAGCTTTATTTGTCTATTTATTTATTCTTTTTTATTTATTATTTATTTCTTATCTCAGTGAAGTTCCAATATCTCATTCACATTGACAAGAGGCCCCTACTGATTCTAAACTTCAATTAGCTAACCAAATTCCATCTTTCTCAAATTCTTTATATTAAATCTAGAATTCCAATGAGAGAATTTGTAGTTTAATTAAAGCAGATATAGCTGTATGATCCATTATATTTAATCTATCACTCTTAGCATCCACTCACGTGTATATTCCTCAGATTTTCTTTGATAGGCATTAACAAGGTTTTGTAGCCCTTTGGTTTATACATATTTTCCTGGTATGTGTGAAGTTCTTTCACCCTCAGGTATAGTCTGAGATCTGACTCTTTTCATGGACCTGGATGCTGTGAGATAAATTCTTTGTAAGAAGTGAAGATAAGAAGTTTTCCTCAGGGCACAACTAATGAAAATTTGTAATGAAGGCAGGTGGTTTCCTTAGATCTGAGGAGGTGCCTGCCCCTGGCAAGGGTGGTTGAGATGGGATTAGGAGAAAATGTTGTTCAGAATTGATGTTCTGTCCAGATGTTGCCATTTTAAGCATTAAGAATTGAATTCCATTCCAACCAGTGCCTTACCTTGGCATGGAGATTTGGTAAACGAAGCATTGAAGTAGGCTTGTGTTGCAGTCAGCTTTCTAGTTGCTGTGCAGAAAGAACCCAAACAAAAGTGGCTTTTGGAGGAATGAGTTTACTTGGCTTATGGACTCCAGGGGAGACTCCATCCAAAACGATGGCATGAGCAGACGGATGGACATCACTTCCGCCATAGCACTGCAAACAATGGCAGGAAGGTGTGCCAAACATTGGCAAGAGGAAGCTGGCTTATAACCCCCATAAACCTGCCCCCAACAACACTGCTCAAGAAATGCTATAAAACCCAAACTGCCATCATCTGAGGATCGATCAATCAGAACTCATTCATTTTTTTGTGGGGGACACCTGGATCAAACCATGACAGTCTGTCCATGGCCCCCATAAACTAATAATCATACATGATATAAATACAATGTGTTCAGCTCAACCCCTAAGTCCCCACAGCTTTCAAATGAGCCATAATACCAAAAAAAATCAACCTGGAATGACACAGAACATTCACAGTGCAAAACATGACGCATGGCAAAAACAGATTGAACCAATATAAGATTTAAAACAAGCAGGGCACCATCAATCTCTAAATCTAAGTTCAATGATCCTGCATTTGAACAAGTCTCTTGGAGATTCCGCCCCTCCAGTTTGGCTACTCACAGTCCACAGAAACCTCATCCAGTGCTGGCAGCTCGCCTTTGCAGCCATCCATAGTCCTGGCATCTTATTGGGTTTCCATTGCAACCCACAGTTCATACTCATGGCTCCAACGGGCTCCATGCAGGCAATCTAGCACACGTGTTTCACACTGTCGATGGCCATTTTTCAAAAACAAAACTCTGTTGCTAATCCAATGACCCTCTCTGCTTGCATTTATCATACTCCACAGAACCAAGTGGGCTACCAACTTGTTAATCCAGGGGGGAACAAAGCATCCAGGCCCCTTACTTCAAAGAGTCCACATTCTTCCTGTTTTTCCAATGCAGACCAGCTGGCCCAATCTCAATGGTTGTCATCTCTCAAACAATTGCAGGTGAATAGGCAAAATTTGCAGCCTAAAAATCTTTCTTTCTGTGCCATCACTGCTCACACCAGTCCATCTTTACATAAAACAACCCTGCACAGGTTCCCAGGACACAGGCAGGCAGAATGCAGCAAGCCTCTCACATAAACTGCTTCTGACACAGTCCTGACAAAGTTCTTTCTCCCCTTCATAAGCCAAACCTCACAGTCCATAGTTCTTACTGCATTCAGGTCTTTCAGCTCTGACCAGAATGGTCCATCAAGTTGAACTCACAGCACTGCAAGGTGTCTCTCAGGATGAGGTTTCAAATCCCTCCATATTCCTCCTGCAGATCACTTCCAAAAGGCCAAGCCACAAGATCAGGGTTCTAGCAGCAACAGACCCCATATCCTGGTCCCAAAACTGTTGCAAGTCAGCTTTCTAGTTGCTGCGCAGAAAGAACCCAAGGAAAAGTGACTTGTGGAGGTGTGGAGGAATGGGTTTATTAGGCTTACAGACTCAAGGGGAGACCCCATCCTGGCAGGGAAAACGATGGCATGAACAGAGGGCTGGACATCACCTCTGCCACAGCACTGCAAACAGCGGCAGGAAGGTGTGCCAAATACTGGCAAGGGGAAGCTGGCTTATAACCCCCATAAGCCCGTCCCCAACAACACAGCTCCAGCGAGGTTGTAAAACCTAAACTGCCGTGAGCTGAGGATCAATTACCCAGAACACATTCATTTGTTTGTGGGGGACACCTGGATCAAACCATGACAGCTTGTAATTTTGCATACTATAGAATCAGATATTGGGCTTTATCCTTAGTGTTGTGGTAGGTTAAAAAAAATGGTTTCCCCAAGTTTTCATGTCTTAAGGCAGGGAATTTATGAATATTCATTACTTTGCATAGAAAGAGACTTTTGCTGGTGTGATTAAGGATTTTGGATATAGAGATTATCCTGGATGACCCAAGAAGCCTACTATAATTGCAAGAATCCTGTGAGAAAGCAAAGCAGGAGAATCAGTCAGAAATACTGAAAGTTGGCTTTTGAGATGGAGGAAGTGGCCTTGAAGTAAGCCATGTAGGTGGTCTCTAGAAGATATAAATACAAGGAAACATCATTCTCCCCAGTCCACAGGAAGGAGCACAGTCCTATTGATTTTAATACAGAAAGAACTATTGCCAATCTTCAAATCCAGATCTGAAAATAAAGGTGATTTTTTTTAAAGCAATGACACTTGATGATTCATTATAACAGTAATAGTATAATATGGCCATCCTTTTCCTGTAGGGATAAGGCCAAAGCTCATATAGCTGAGTTTTGCTCTTCCATAAGTGGCATAAATTTATAGATGAAGTCCTCCATATTGTTTTCTTTATGTTGCAAATATATGGAGACAACCATGTCTCCCCACATCCTTTGTCATTTCTGTTGTTGCCATGGTGATCACACCCATCAGTCACTTGATCCATAAAGCAGTGTCCTCCCCTAGGTCTCTATTCCACACCACAGTTGTGATGCCTGCTTGCCAGTCCTGCCACATTTCTTTGGACCAGTGGGTTAACTTTGGGTTCATCAAATAATGCTCCTATCTCATCATCACACTTTGTAGATTTTTACATTTCTGAAGTTTTTTCTTATAATCAAGCATAATGCCATTCTGAGGCCATTCAGAAAATGTAATTTACTCCAGATGTTTCAAACAGGCTGTGTGTATTAAGAGCAAAAAAAAATCACTAATAGGATAGAAGTAGCAGAAAGTTGTCACTACTTTGTGAATAAAGAGAACAGGCAGAAAAAAGTATCTTTGGAACTCAATACAAGCCAGAAATATTAATGATGGGTCACTTGTGAAGTAGAGCACTCAGACAATGTGGCACTCTCTCTTGTTACCACCATTTGAATTCTGTATGGTACTTGATATTTGTCAAATTCAAGCTGGTCACACTGCTCCTAAAATAAAAATTCCATAAAATGTCATCCTGCAGGGAATAAAGATAATAATCCGAGAAAGGATAAAAGGCACATATAGACTAACTAGGACAATAGAAATATACTTAGAATCCCATCAACTGAAGAAACAAAAATAATGGCATATAAATATGGTGCCACAAAATGGATTATGGGGGAAATAAAGTAAATATAACAGAGGAACTTGCCCAACACTTAACTTTAAGATATTTTGTCCATGGGAAGGAGTGTAGTCTTGTTGCTCTCTCATTGTTTGCCAAAAGAGATTGTTCATTGGTTAAAGGCATTTAACTACTTGCTTATAAACCCTCAACAGCCAAGGTTTGATTCCTCAGTACCCACTTAAAGCCAGATGCGAAAGAGATGCATGTGTCTGGAGTTGGTTTGCAGTGGCAGGAAGTCCTGGAATGCAATTCTCTCTCTCTCTCTTTTTCTCTCTCAAATAAATTAATAAGTGAAAATGTTAAAAGTAAAGATATTTAGTATTATTTAAAAATGCAAAACTTTCAGAATGACAACTAAAATTATGAAAATGTAAAACAGAGAGGGTGAAAATTAGAAAAATACCAAAGACATGAATATGTACACACACATATATATGCACTTTTGAAATTTTAGATATATTTTGAGATTTGAAATATTGTAAGAAAATATATTTTAATGTCTATGCATTTTCTATGATATATACTGCATAATCTATCTTAATTAGCACATATACAAAGATACATTTTATTTACCTATTTTATAGCAATTTTCTCCTAATTAAAACATCCTTTTCTGGAAAAAATTATTTCCTTATGGAAAAAGCTCCAAATTTATTATTAATCTCTAAGACTCCAGTTTCCTGTGATCCTTGATCACTAATTTATCAAAGGACTTTATAGTGTTTTTCTGCTCAACTTACTTCATTTCCCAAAGCTGTCTTTTCTGTTTGAAGCCCCTCCTCATGGCCTCTGAGGACCCCTGCTCAGTGCATCTCACTGCTCCTGCCTGCCTTTTGTAGGGCTGATCAGGATTCATCATGCAGTTGGTCTGGGACTGTGGCCAGGAGTGGCACTGTTTGCCCTCATTGTCTGTTCCTACAGGAAACCGATCTCCATGGAGCTTTCTCTGGAGTTATTCTTTTTCGAGTGAGAATGAAATACTTCTGGGCATGATGCCAATAAGTAAGTTATACAGAGAAGTCACACCTCTACTCCTACCTTCTCGCAACCCTAAGTTTTCCTTTCCAAAAGCTTCTTCATTTTTCTGTAGAGACAAAAGACAGACATGTCCTTTTCAGTATGTAAGAGAGAGTTCAGGTGGAGACTTTTCTGTTAGCTTATTCATTCTCTGAAAAGCATTAAGTTCTTTATTTCTTGCCATTAATACTGAGGTTATAAATCCCAGCATTTTGATAAAGTGATTATGTATATAAAACCTAAAGATATCCATAGCATTGGTGATGAGTATTCAAGTAATAAATCAAAGGGGCAATTCTACTATATTCTAGACCGTGAGGTTCAACCTCACACAAAGCACAGCTTTTCTGTAGTTTTTCTTCTTTTTTATATTATTACCATGAAGAGAGATCCATTATGATTTCTAGGGCCTGAACAATTGATCAGGTTTTACAGATTTTATAGGTTGACTCTGTGGATGCAAAAAGCTCACTTACATTGGCAGAACAGCCATGATTAGGATCCATGAAGGGATTTGTGAGCATACATTTGTACCACTTGGTGAGTGGGAGCTTATCTTGCCTGGAAGCTAACTCAGGGACACTATAGTGAAACAAAGGACCAAGGAAACACTAGTCTTTGTAAGGGACATATGGACCAGAACCAAGGGCTTTTTTTTGTAAATGTCTTGCCATATATCCTGCAATAAAATGTATAAATGAATTACAAATACTCCCAACCTTATATTTTTCTGACTCAAATAATTGCAATACATGTTTTTAATGTGTGAAGATATTTCGAATCCTAGAAAATTATGCTTTCAGAGAGGACATAGAAATTAGCTGTACAAAAGTACATATGGTTATGGGTTTAAAAACATGGGCATGATCCTGTAAAGTGTTAAATGACCAACAGTCATCAATTTCTGTCATGGTTGAAGAGTTTGGTAGATTTGTGAAGTAAAATCAGCTATCCTTTCACCTTCCTTGTCTGGAAACCTGGTTTACTATTCGTTCTTTTCTCATAGTGTTAGTGTAATTATTCAGAAGCAATGCTGTAAAATTCTTAGTTCAGTGCTAGGCATCTGATAATCCTCAAGGAAGACTCATCATTATTATTTTTATTTTTATTTTTTTTGTATTTTCACAATTACATGTGTGTCAGGGTTGTCAGTATTAAAATGCTAGTATTCTTACCCATACCAGGCTGTG
This sequence comes from Zapus hudsonius, assembly GCA_004024765.1. Classification (NCBI taxonomy): domain Eukaryota; kingdom Metazoa; phylum Chordata; class Mammalia; order Rodentia; family Dipodidae; genus Zapus; species Zapus hudsonius. The sequence continues at coordinate 22,979 of PVHP010011791.1, forward strand.
CAGTTGATGATTTGGGATCAGAATATCCCCCAAAGACCATACACTAAAAACTTGATTGCCAAATAATGGCAATGGTAGAATGATTATTTCATGAGAACTCTGACCTCCAAAGTAGAGAGAAGTCTGTTGATAACATCATAATTTGATGGGCTATTGAGATGTGATAGAAACTGAGGAGGTGGATCTTAGGATGTTGAAGGGAGTGGGCCTTTGGGACATACCCTTAGATACATCTTGTCCAAGTTCCTTTCTTTCTCCCCCTCCCCTGCCTCCAGGAGGCAAGCTCTTTTATTCACCATATGTTCCCACCATGATGCTTCATCTTCCATAGTCCCATAGCTACAGTCAACCCCTGAAACTTAGAGATTTTTTCCTCCCTTAAGTTTATTTCCTCAGATGTTTTCTAGCAGAGATGGAAAGCTGACTTAGCACAATGGTTTTCCTTCACTTATGTGTTCATCTTATTACCCTGGTAATTATGGAAAATGAATAATAATAAAGATTGTTTTTTGGTTTATACTGTATTTTATATTTTACCTCATCCTTACACAACTGTGTTGGCAACATAGTAGTTCTTATTTCTTTTTTAATACATAACTGCAAGTGACTTAAGGAGTATATTAATTTATTCATATCTTTTCAGTAGATATTATTAACATATAATGGATTACTTCATAACCTTGCCCAACATTACAACAAAGATGTGGCAACACTACTATGTGAACTCTGTTCTTCTGACTCCCAACACCATACATTCCACTGCCTGTTGAAATAACAGTTGGACCCCTTGAAACATGCCTTCCACCTGTAACACTGCCATCTGAAGTAATCCTGACTCTTCACCAACTTTAGGCTATATTGCTCATAAGCAATCCCTAACAGATGAGAATTAATGCTATTTAATAATTCTCCAACATGATTTCACAATTTCCCAAGGCTCTATGCTTTCATACACAGATCCCTCCAAAGCAAAACTTGCCACTGAATCAATCTTCCTCATGCTTCAATCTCTGTGACTATGCAGTAGGTTAGATTTAGGGGTTTTCAAGTAGGTGGGAGAGCAAAGGCTAGAATTAGAAAGAATGTTCCTATTTTAGACTTGAAGAACATGAGAAAAAGGGCCATGTAGCATCTGTGGAAAATTCCAGCTAAATAGAGCAGCAGCTACAGAAGTTCCCAGAATGTTTGCAGGACTGAGGGATATGTGAGAAGCAGAGTGGGTGAGGACAAGGTCTATAACCACTCATAGTTAAGGAGGAGGAGTTTGGTGGGATCTTGAGGCTACTGTGGATTCTCATTTTTTCCTTTGAGATGTGAAACTATGGTAGGCTTTTGGCAGAGGGGTGATGGGTTAAGGTCAAAGGGTAGGTAAGGCCATTGCCTCCCCAGATGAGTCTATCATTATACCTTTCATTGATTATAAATATCTTGTGTTCTAAGGATTTTATAAAATAATTAAAACAAAATAGTAACTTTACACAATGTTGTGCTTTGCCTATTTAGAATTATTGGATCAACTCTTCTGTATTTTCACTTACCTCTCTTTAAAACTAAACAAAAACCAAAAATCAAAACAAGACACACTATTCACTAATTTAGTGATCAAGTAACTGTTAAAATATATTATCCGTTGTTGTCATTTATTTAGTCTGTCTATTATCTATCTACATATGTTCCCTCATCTATTTATCTAACAATCTTACATATATGTGATACATACTCATTTTAGATTATTATATATACAGTTTATTTCATCGATATATGATAATGACATACAATAATGATTATAGAAGACAATGAAATAATTAGAAAATCTGATAGTATTTCAAACACCTAACATAAGCACTTTGGATATAAGAACCCTAATTTTTATATTCCATTAGCAGTAAGGGAAGTATTTGTGGAATATCTCTTTTTAAAGATAGTTACGAAAATCCTTTCACTAATAAGCTAATGAGATCTAGTACTGATAAGAACAATGGATTAATTTTGCACTGGGTGATCTTCCTGTCCATCTTGGCTCTTTGTTTTCCAGAACTGTAAGCAATCTGTAGGGACACTTTCACTGAAACACACTGTCCCATCATATTTAGGCAGAATATGGTGTTAGTCCCTTTAAAATAATTAGTTGGAGCAGCATTGAGTTCCTGAGGGTCAACAACTGTCTCTTTCTGATATTTAAACAAGTCTGGAATGGTAGCATGGAAGATAAGGATCCATCCGCTCCGATGATAAAATGAGATTATTGAAGGTGTTATACAGGAGATGCCCGAGATAGGGTCACTAAGTTACTTTACTATTTCTTGCTTTCAGAAACTTCAGAAACATTGTTACTCCAAAGCTTTTGTATATTTAGGTTGAATCATCACATTTTCCCTAAGCTAACTGGTTAATATTGGTTACTTGTCTTATTTATTATTTATTTTAAACATTTTTATTTATTTTCAAGGAAAGAGAGAGAGAGACAGAGAGAGAGTGAAAGAGAGAAAGAATGAGAATAGGTGGGCCATGGCCTGTAACCACTGCAAATGAACTCCAATGCATGCACAACTTTGTTTGTTTGGCTTTGTGTGGGTAGTGGGGAATCAAACCTGGGTTGTTAGACATTGCAGGCAAGTGCCTGAACTGCTGAGCCATCTCTCCAACCCTTATTCATTTATTTTTACCTTTTTTTTTGCTTTTGTGTGCGTGTGTGTGTGTGTGTGCATGTGATGTGGGGTGTGTGCACACACGTGTGTTGCCTCCCTCATATGCCTGTCATGGGATGCACTTGCCTCCAGAGGTGGCTGGAGGAGTGGAACATTGAGTGTCAATGCTCAGCCTTGTCTCGTCTTAAGCCAGAGTCTCTCACTGATTTGGGAGCTTGCCATGTATTTCATCGGTTCTGATAATTCTCAGGTGTCTGCTCCCTGGCTGGGCTGGAATTATATAGGTGTGCATGACCAAGCCTGGTGGTCTATGTGGTTTCTGGAGATTTCAACTCTGGAAGTCTCATCCACCCCCCTCCAAGCCTTCCTGCTTGTCTAGGAAGTAAACTTATCCTTGGAACCATATCTCCTGCCTTGGTACATGTCTTATTAACACAACTTACCATTCTTTCAACTCACTTGAGCGTTGCTATGGTCAATAATATTGGCTTAAAGATATAATAGGCAGATTTACATCGTACTTTTACTGAAAGACAAATACATTGACTTATAACACCCTTTTAAAGAAGCAATTTTGACTACCTGAGTGGTCAGTTAATTATAATAATAGTACTGATTATCTCCAAATTGTTTTGTTTTTTGTCCAATATTCAATCCATGTCTTTTTGTACATTGTTTCATTATAAATACTCTGTGAGTGAAGAATGCTTAAAATTATTATGCACTTCTATGTAATAGCTATACTACTTAAAACAATAAAATTGTTGCTTTAACATAGAAAAATAAGGCAAAAATATAAAAATTTTAATTTATAATACTGTATTATAAATGGCTTAAAATATAAAATACCAACTCTTTACCTTTTTACCAACTAGTAAATTAAAGCTCCCAAATGACCTGATCTTTAATCCAGCACTGAAACTGTTGGTATAGTAGCTAAGTTACAACAAACAAATGATTTGCAGACTCACCAGTCTACCTGGCTTCACTGGTTTTCTGTGGAGTGTCAAGCTGCGTGCATTTTGTTCCATAGTTACTGGCTGTAAGCAGTTTCTGTATAGGCTTTTGTCTAGACTTATAAAACCTTTCAATAAAGCCTTGGAGACATTCAACTGCTTTCTGTCTCATGGAAAAAGTGGTAGAACCAAGCTGTACTGCTTGTTATATTAAACAGCTTCTAAGTGTGTGCCCTTTCGGCACCAGAGGCAGGAAACCGGCAACTATTACTGTCAGTGATATGGTGAAGGCATAGTCTAGAAAACTTGTGCTGAGCAAGGCTTTTATCAACTATGAATATGAGTGACATAATGGTTTTATGATGAGAACATTATGGAGCACACATTTTTTTTAAAGTTTTGTTCACCTTGTTAACACATGTATATAATGTATTTCCATCATAAATAATTCCCTCCCATTACCTTGTCTGGTCCCTTCTACTGTACCACTTCCACTGAACCCTTTCTTCTGACTAGCGCCTCTTCTCCTTTGATCTCTTATTTTCCTTGTGTATTTGCATCAGACATAAATTAGGGTTGTCTGCATTGGGTAAGGAATCGTGTACCAGAACACATCCAATTTACCAAAGGCTATACCACTGCAAAAAGCGCCTCATACCACCAACTGCCAAGAACTACTCAGAGAGAGATGGGGCCTCATATCCTCCTCCATCTCAACATAATGATGGATGTTGAGGACCGGATATTAGCCCAGACAGAATTTCATTTGTATTCATTTATTTTGTGGTGGCCTCTTCATAATTGTAACAATGTTGAAAGCATGCTAATGATTCTACCAGTCAACTCAAGAGATTTTCCTCTATAATTACATTATCAAATATTTTTCCATTATATATTTGAGAGTAGCATATTTGTGGAGATAGGATAAAACCTTTGTGATTGACATACCTAAAAGTAAATTAGAGACACTCAACTGGATTTGCTGGCACAAACCTATCATCAGCATCCAAGTGGAGGCAAAAGGAGGAAGAGTTCAAGGCCAGCCTTTTCTATTTAGGCCAGTCAAGGCCAACCTGGACCATGTAAGTCCTTGTGTCAAAAACAGACAAGACAGACATTTGACAGGCATGCAGACAAGCACAGCTAAATCAATCGATCAAACAAACAAAAAGATCCAGGCACTAGGTATTCTTTCCATATTTCAAAATGGATTATTCTTTGTGCTGGAAGGGTCGTACTAAGGGATGGTATAGGTTAATATGCTATTTTTTTAATGCCCAGATGGTTGGAGTTCAAAAGACAGTGGTCTTTGCTTCATTTTTCATTTTTCCCTATTTGTGTGTGTCCTTCTGGGGTGTGTTCGTGTGGATATGTGTTGCTATGTGTTTGGGCACACATGTGTGCAGGTGTATCTCCATGTGTTGTGAAGGCAGGAGAGAATATCAGATGTTGTTCCTAGATACAGAATCCATCAATTTTTGAAACTGGGACTCTCATTGATGAGGAAATCACAGAACAGTCTAGGCTGGCTAGCCAGTGGGATCTAGCAATCCTCCATCCTTGTCTTCCTGTGTTGAGATTGTACGCATGCCATCATGCCAGTATTTTTATGTAGCTACTTGGGATTGACCTCAGGTTCTCATGCTTGCAGGGCAAGTGCCTTACAGACTGAGCTATATCCTCAGATCTTTGCTTCCTTTTGGATTTCTAATCTCATATTTGCACTGAGGACAAAAAGGAATTTGCAGTACTTCTTAATCAAGACTATATGTAAGAGATGACATTATAAGAGCTGTTTTTGTTTAAAAAAGTTATTTACTTTTTTGCATCAGAAGAAAAGAGAAGAGGGAGGGGGCAAGAGAAAGCACATGCACTAAGGTCTCTAGCTACTGCAAACTCCAGATGCATGCACCACTTTGTGTATCTGCCTTTATTTGGGTACTGGGGAATCCAACTCGGGTCTCTGGGCTTTGCAGGCAAATGCCTTAACTACCGATCAATCTCTTCAGCCCCATTTTTTTTAAAAGGTGAATCTTTTTTTATTTTATTTATTCATTTTTCAAGCTAAGAGAGAGAGAGAGAGAGAGAGAGAGAGAGAGAGAGAGAGAGAGAGAGAGAGAGAGTATAACAGGGCCACCACCTTGTGGGTCTGGCCCATGTGGGTCCTGGGGAATTGAACCCGGGGCCTCGGGCACTGGAGGCAAGTGCCCTATCCACTGAGCCATCTCTCCAGCCCTCAGCCCCATTTTTTGAAGAATGATGATGTGAAACTTCATGAAGAATTTTTGGATTATGACACAGGCCATTTAAGAAAGTAAAAAGTAGGGTCAAGGTAATCATTCAGTTTCAATGTTTGCCTATGAAGCATGCTGCTCTGATTTTGTTCCTTGACATCATGAAATAAAAGAGCACTTCAAAATGTCTCATGGACTAGAATCTTAACAGTAAAACTTTTGCTGGGTATGGTGTCTCATGGGCTGGAGGCAGGAGGATCATGGGTTTCAGTATGGTTTACATAGGGTTCCTAAGGGGGGGCAAAAGCATGTCACAAAATGTAAAATGAACAAAACTGGATTCATTTCCAAATGTTGGGTCAGGGTAAGCATAGAGTAAAATAGAGAATCAATTATCTTAATCCAGATCTGTTTCCCAAGCAAGTGCCTAAGGACAAAAAAGAATGAATTGTCTATCATCACATTGGAACAACAAAAACGATTGTAGCAATCACAATGATGTGCAGGCCAATTATTATTTGTCTGAGAACCTGACCACAGTTCATCCCCTCTGCTCTGTTGCCTTGAAGTTTGCAAATAAATTGCAAGGGAATCAATCCCTTGACCATCACTGTTGTATTTTATGTAAATAGTGTCTTTTCTTCTTTGCATTTCAAAAACTATAGAACAAACGTTTATGTGCGTGTGTGCCTGTGTGTAAAATAGAAACTACTAAATGCATAAAATGGTTAATACATTTCAGAGACACCTACTTCTTCGAGTAGCAATATTGGAGAAATGGACAGTTTCAATGTCTTCAGGTTATAAAATCTAAGAAATATTTTTCTCTTAAATTTTTGACCTTCCTGCCTCAGGCTCCTGATGACAGGTGAGAGCTACCACATCTGGCTCAAAAATGCTTTTGTAAAAATTTTTATTTATTTGTGAGAGAAAGAGAGAGAAAAGAAAAAAGGAAGAAAGGATGGAAAGAAAGAAAGAAAAAAGGAAGCAAGCAAGCAAGAAAGAGAACAGGCACACCAAGGCCCCCAAGCACTGCAAACATACTCTTTAATCCTCTCACTTCCATCCATATTACCTGTTCTTTCTTACATTGTTTCTTGAGTGCCTTCAAGCCTCTATATATGTGGTAGCAATAATCATATGATGGATTCCAAGATAGTTTGGGAGCATTTAGCATTCTTTGTGCATCTGGCTTTATGTGGGTCCTGGAGAAACAAACTCAGTTCTTAGGTTTTGTGGGTAAGTGCCTTACCCTCTGAGCAATCTCTCTAGCCCATTATAATGTTTGAGTGTATATGTTATACTACTCAAATTCACCATGAATTAATAATATTTCTAGAGTGTCTATTCCATTATATTGGGCATCATATAAGATTCAGGACATCTATCATGCTGACTATGTAAATAATAGAAACTGAACTGACAAAAATTCAGTGTTGAAACATTAATTTGCCATGATGGATGGTGGTGGTGTGCTTTGTATACAATACAGTATACCACTGAGTAGAAGACTGGCTGTTTGCAGGTGTGTGTTTGGAATTTGACATTCTTAAAATAGCACCGAATTTGCAATGGCTGAATTTTCATACATCTCTCTTCAGAAGAATAAAGTGTACTCTAAGGCCATGTATGAATTACCTAACTAAAACAATGTAATCTACGCACTAGACTGCTCTTTTACAACTGGTTTCACATGCTTAGTAGTTCCCAACAAGGGAAATGTCTGGATTGACATCTCCTGGAAGTGAAATGAAAGGGGGAGAAAATGAAAGAAAGGATAGTTTAATGGAATAGCAGTGAGGTAGATAGATCAGAAGTCTGTTTCAGTGGACAAGTCTCCTTCAGAAAGGAAGAATTGAGCAAGGATGGCCAAGGAATGACAACTGGTCATTGTCTGTGGTCCTTCGATGACACAGCAAACTCAGAGGAATTGTCGTCATACTTTGTAACCTAAACAGTATCCATGATGGCTGAAGTCTTGGAGCTTGCTCATCTTACTGCTGGCAATATTGTCTCTAAGCTCAGGTCTCAGGGCCATCCTGCCTGGCAGCCCCTTTCCTCATAGGAAGAAAACTATCTCTATGTTTTCCTCACTTCCATCCATATTACCATTTCTTACTGTTTCCTTGGCGCCTTGTGTGGTAGTGATAATCATTTCATGGATTCCAAGATATTTTGGGGAGCAGAAAAACACCACTACCCTTATACATTCACCTGTATGTGCATGGAGACATGGATTTCAAAGGAAAACATTTTGTATATATTATTCTATGTTAAGCTCACTATGGCCCTTTATTTATGATACTTGTAAATGTTCTTATGTGGAAAATGAACTAAGCATGAGAAATATGCCTTACTTTCTTCTACTGTGTTCTAGGCCTTTGAATGTGAAGCACCGTTTATACCAGATACAGATTAGGGCTCACACGCACACATGTACCAAAGAGTGTAGAAGTTCAGGGATAAGGAAATGCTATGATAGTTACTAGAGCTTAAGACCCGGTGGGACCATTTGCTCAACTATTATACTGGATTTTGGGGGTGCTTTTGACAATGACAAACTATGAGTACAACATCTCCAAGAGGAGGTCAAGCAAGTCTGAAACTTGATCTGTTTTAGTATGGAAGGAAATATTTGAATGTCTATCTTATGACAGATCTGTCTTAATGTAAAAATAAATATAGGACAATAATATCACTAAGGTGATTTTCAATAAACCCTGTGGAACTTGTAGTTTAAAGATTTAAACTGTTAAGTTGTAACAGAAGCACTAGACAATTAGTTATCAAGGCAGAGAGAATTTTTTTTCTAAAATTAAGCACAGATAGAAGCTCTTAATAGTCACTTCATGGAAGATATTGTTTATTAAAAGAGGCAGAACTGAGTAATGTGTGGCTGTATACTGTATATGGTCAGCAAATGTAGATAAAGGAATTCCAGTAAATCCTTGAATTCATAGAGTGACTTGAATAGACAGGCTCAGTGATACTGAAACTATGGCTCAAATATGTTAACCAACTAGTTGGTTGGAAAATGTTTTATCAGATATGCCCCATGGAATTGCCCCATGGATGTGTCTAAGAATTTCCTCGCAAGTGAACTTTCATCCTTCAAAGGGCAGTTTCAATACTATTTCCTACCGGAAGCCTTTCCTCAGCCCATCTGGTTTTAATTTTTTTCTTCCCTGTGATTATCTTACCTCTGGAATGCCCATAATTATTATCATCATACACCCTCTCAAACACTGGCCTGTGAATTTTTTAAAAATACTCTCACTATTTTGCAGAACATGCGTTACATAACAGAAATATTTAAGTATTTCTTTATAATTGAAAAAAATACAAGAAATTTATTTAGTATTTTATATTGTCATAAATAGGAAAAAATGCTAAAAAGTTTATTTATTTATTTATTTATTTGATATCTTTATTGTCCTCAGTTAGATACAATGCATGAGCAAATCTTATGGTGGTATCCCCTTTTCCCTCCACCCTGTCCCCAACCCACTGGGGACGGACCCTCCTCATGGGTATACTGGATCAGTCCATGAGGTAGGGGGTTATAAACAGCACAGGAGGTAACCATTCCCCTTCCTTTGTGTGTTTTTGCTGATGGGGGAATTTCTCTGGATATTCTCCTCCATCATGGCTCTTACAATCTTCCCCCCCCCACTTCCGCTAAATTCCATGAGTCATGGTGGGTGAGTTTTAAGTCTGCTTTATTGTTGAGATCTTAAGAGTCTCTAGACTTCTGCTTTGAGTTGTGTTGGGTATCATTAGTGTCTGTCTTGTTGAACTATCCTAGGTTATCTGATTTGCTGTGGTGATAGGTCTCTTGTTTATCACACCACTCTCAAAGGCTTCATTTGGAGCCTCCATGATAGGCCTGGAGTAGATCATCTCTTACCGGGATGTCAGCCATTATCCTGTGATTTGTTGGTGGAGTTGGATTGACCATGGCTCACTCACTGCCTTCTGAAAAACACAAACAGAATATCCATCAGAATATGAAATCAGTATAGGTTAAATGTGACACACATTGCTAATTTGGCAAGATTCTATTGGGAATAACCTCTCTGGAATTTCTCTGGAAGTGAGAATTTCTCCAGTAGTGGGAATTTCTCCTTGGAGCCTGTGATGGTTTGATCCAGGTATCCCCCACAAACAAATGAATGTGTTATCAATGATTGATCCTCAGCTGATGGCAGTTCAGGAATACAACCTCACTAGAGCTGTGTTTTTGGGGGTGGGTTTATGGGGTTATAAACCAACTTCCCCTTGCCAGAGTTTGGCACACCTTCCTGCCGCTATTTCCAGTGCTGTGGCAGAGGTGATGTCCACCCCTCTGCTCATGCCATCATTTTCCCTGCCAGGATGGAGTCTCCCCTTGAGTCCAAAAGCCAAATAAACCCATTCCTCCACAAGCTGCTTTTGTTTGGGTTCGTTCTGCGCAGCAACTAGAAAGCTGACCACAACAGAGCCCAAGTTTTTGGTTCCCATAGGATTTTGCCCTGGATCCCAGTTCCAGTTAAGGGTTCCTTGTCACTGAGTGGATCTCTTAGATCAGCAAGTCAAGAAGTGATCATTGTGCAATAGTGATGCCATAACTTGGCGGGGGTGGGGTGGGGTGGTTAGTCAACAGCTTTCAAATTGGTTCTTTTAGTTTAGAAACACAACCTTAAAGGTATTTTGTAAAAAAAATGTTTCTTTTTTTCATTAATGAATTTTACTTTTGTCACTAGACCTTTAACATTTTATACATTATATATATATTCATAGCATATTCATATATACAAATATGTCTGAATGTATCAAAATAAAATGTAGCTATACACTGACCAACTATAAATTAAGTCTCATACCATTAGTTTCGAAGGAAAGTCAGGTTTACTGTCATATATACAAATATGTCTGAATATATCAAAATAAAATGTAGTTAATACACTGACCAACTGTAAATTAAAATAAGTCTCATACCATTAGTTTCGAAGGAAAGTCAGGTTTACTGATGACATGATATCTCTTGTGGACAATACCAGAACAATTAATTCCCTAAGAGACCTCAAAAGGTGAGTAGTGAGTGTAATGATGTCATAATGGTCCAGTGAGTGGATGCCCACTCTGGAGTCTGTGACATAGGTAAAGAATGTCACCACACTACTGTAGAACCTAATCCTTTACGTAATATCAGCATCATTTTGTGAGTGAGTTCTTTAAGCCTCATTTTCTCAGCCTGAGAAATTGCTTGTGACCTTCTTTGGATACCAGCATCCGTTGCCTGTGTGTGTGCACAAAGTTAGAGTCCACATGTGGTCATGTTTCTCTGTCCTTATTATGTAGGTGCCCTGGTTTTTGAGCATCATAACAAATAAAGAATTTGAGATAAAATTAGAGTAGGCAGAAAAATATGGAAAGGATATATCAACGAATGACTAGAGAAAACAATGAATAAATTACCTTTTCTTTTACCAACAATTATCTAGTTTTCCTCTACTAAGAAGTGGGTGGGCGTGGCTAGGGAGATTAGATGTTTCAATTGGTAAAGTACTTGTGGTGCAAGTGTGACGATGTGAGCTTAGATCTCTAGTCAGACACACCTGTAATCCAGCACTAGGGATACAAGAGGCAGAGACAGGAGGATTCCTGGGGTGTGCTGGCAGGCTAGTCTAGTTCAATCAGTGAGCATCAGGTTCTGGATGACATTCTGTCTCTAAAAAGAAGATGGTGAAGAATTGAGAAAGCAGCTGATGTTGACCTCTGGTCTCTACATGAACATTTACACATGTGCACGTGCATCTTTGTGCACACGCAGCCACACACATGTGAACACACATACACATGCAAAAAAGAGAAAGATTAACCTATGGACTGTGTAGCAATCCCTTTGAGGAGGGCCCTCAGTGGGTTGGGGAGAGGGATAAAGGAAATAGGGGTACATCACAAGACTTAATCATTCAATATATCTCATTATTATTAAGAGTAAATAAGTTTGTTAAAAAAAGAGAAAGAGGGGCTGGAGAGTTGGCTCAGCGGTTAAGGCACTGGCCTCCAGTGCCTAAGGCCTCGGGTTCAATTCCCCAAGTCCCACATAAAACAGACCCACAAGGTGGTGGCTCTGGTGCTCTCTCTCTCTCTCTCTCTCTCTCTCTCTCTCTCTCTCTGCTTGAAAATGAATAAATAAAATATTAAAAAAAAAAGAGAAAGAGAATTATTTTTGGTGGTTTTGTTAGTAATGAGCTATGCTATTTACCCTACACATGTATACTAATTATTATATGAATTCATAGTTGCCCTTCTGATTTATATTTCAAAGTGGGCTTAGGAATTATTTACTTAATTCTGTGGCTGGACAGTTGGATGGATGTCTCATACCTATAATTTCAGCACTAGGTCGGTTGAGGTAGGAGGGTTATCATGAGTTTGAGACCAGCCTGGACTACATAGTGAATTCTAGGCTAGCCAGGATGTCAAAGTAACACTCTGTCTCCCAAGACAAAGTCAAATAAACCTACAAAAATTTACAGCATATTTAAAAATCTTATGCTAATATGGTGAACTTATTATTCTGATAACTATGGTAATTTATTCATGTCTATATCTACCTTAACTAATAAAATTTTACTTTTGCTTATAAGTTAGATAAACAGAATGACAAAGATGACATAAAAGCAAAATAATTACTTATAATTTGTTTTAGATGTTTATTTAATAGTTTCTTTTCTTTTCCTTCCTTTCTTTTTAATATTTAAGGAGTAATAGATTAGCCTCTTGAGCTGACTGACTGGGGTCCATATCTAGATCTCCTCACTGTATAAACTGATTAACTATTGATTAACTGTCCATATCCCTATAGAGAAGCACTCATGTCCTTGGCTTCTTATGACCCAGTGTGAACTATGAAATCCAAATTTGCTATAGGTAAGAATGGGTATAACAAGTTTTCTTACAATGTTAAAATACTTCTCATTTCATCTTGTCCTCAGTAAGCCATATTGAGTATTTTTATTCTAATTTACCTACGATAAAACCCAAGATTCAGAGAAAGTAAGCAAACTTTTGATATCTAATCCCTGAACCTGTCATCTTTCCAGAGATAATATAATACCTTTCACAGAGTTTCATAAAGATGTCTTCCTAAATCTATTTAATATCAGCTTCTATAGTGCATTTAACTTTAAGAACATACAATTTTATTTCTTGTACCAAATAAATTACTCTGAGAGAAATGCCTTGCATATTTTTTGCTAAAACTCTTTTCTAATGATTATAGACATCACGACAAAATTGAGTGACACTATTATAAAATGGTACCATTAACTCAGCTTAAATTTAGTTCTACGTACATCTCCCTTTCTTATTTGTAAGCTAAAAATAATTGAAGCAGAAAAAACAATGCTTCTGCAATATTCTTTTTTTTTGTTTGTTTGTTTTTGTTTTTTCTAGGTAGGGTCTCGCTGTAGTCCAGGCTAAACTGGAATCACTCTGTAGTCTCAGGGTGGCCTCGAACTCATGGCAATCCTCCTACCTCTGCCTCCCGACTGCTGGGATTAAAGGTGAGCGCCACCACGCCCGGCTTGCAATATTCTTTACATAGAGGAAAGATTGGCTGAGTTATCTATTTTATTCTTAATGTGGCAAAAATTATTATGGATCCTAATGAAAACATTCTTACTGTTATTTGGTCTTCATGATTGGATTCAGTCACATGGAATCAACTATTATCAGTCTTGCACTCTCCAATCTAATCTCTCTGGTCATTTCCATTTCAGTTGTGGGTTTGATAGCACTGATAAAACTGAGCATGGTCAAAAACACCTTAAATCTCAACACTGGAGAGGGGAGGCAGGAAGATCACAAGTTCAAGGTCATCCTTGGCTGAATAGGAAGACTGAGGCCTGTCTGGATCTCATTCATATAGAGACTTTGTCTCCAAAACATGTCATCTACAATAATATTTTTATGTTTCACCCATGTCATAGCATGTGATTGGACCCCATTCCTTGTTAATTGTTGAGTAATATTCCATCATGTGGAATCCTATTTCAAGTAAATTTGCAATCTATCCTGTACTAGGACATAACAAGTTCCTTACTGTGGCATCATCTTTATCGTCTATCCTTTGGTTACTTTTCAAGCAGGTGAGGTCTTCTCTACTGTGTTGTCTGCCCTTGAAAACATGTCATGGGGGTGGGGGTGGGGTTAGCACTTGCTTGGCAACAGCTCCAGCCCCCCCTGCTGCCCACAGTCTAACATACTACCTAGGTGGGCTGGCCTTTGGGGGTCTGCCCTTGAAATCTACAAACAGAAAGGTTCTTCCCCTTAACATACCCGAATCTGACAAAAGAATACATTTTCAGTTATAAATGCTTATCTATCTTATTTTTGCTCTCCCCGCCTCTCTTCCTCTGCCCTGTGATCTCTGTATACACGTGAGTCTGGCTCCCCCCACCCCCACTCAGCCAAGGGGGGCAGGAAGGACAGAACAAAGTACTTTTTCTTGGCTTGGCCAATTTTCTGTTTATACTTTAGGGTAACTTCTCACTTTGACTACCTGTATGATTGTCTTCTCGTTTCTGAATCTACCACGTGTGGATTCCCCTTACACTCAAAATCTACCATGTGGGTGCTTTCTCTAAACTTGGGCCTGCTACCTGTGTAATTTCTCTAAATTTGGGGTAACCATGGGTGTCACTCTCTTTACTTCTTCTTTCTCATCTAAATTTCTCGGGCCTTGCTTTGATATTTCCCCTCTGCTATTCTTCCTTAAGCCCCACCATTTGCCCTTGAACTTTCTTCCATGGGGAAGCTCAGGGTGGATGTGCCTTTCTTCTAAATTTTCCTGTGTTCCTTGTGCTTGTGACTCCACTCCTTTCTTTCCCTAAAATCTTCAGTTTCTCTTAGATGATTCTTTAGAACTATGCTGCCTGTGCCTTCCAACATGAGTGTATGTATGTATCCTCCTTTCCATGTACTTATGACTTTGTTCTAACCTTCTTAATAGATCCCAATTTCCCTTAAATCAACCTGAAAATTTGTGAGTTCTCCCTAAATGAATTCTGCAATTCATAATTTATCTTCCTTGAGTCCATTTTTTTATCAATTTTATAGTGAAAAACAAGACAGGATCCAAAATTCTAATTCATAAACTTAGGAGATCCCTCCTGAGCCCCAAAATCCTGCATCAGTAGCACCACAAAAAGCTACCATTGAATAAAAATAGGTAATCTCAAAATCATTTAACAAACATATTTATTTTGGCAATTTAAAAATAAAATACCATAAGTATGTTAGAGGGTCTTGCCATTCATAGTTGAAAATTAAACATTTTAGTCTGTCAGAGGAGATATCTTGATTTTTAGATTGTAAGTATCTCATGAAAAAAATATCCACAGAGGAGGTAACAACCTATCATAGTTAAATATATGGAGCATCAATGAGTATAGTTAGCATTTATTAAGAATTACACAGTACACACTTTGCATTGACTCATGAAATGTCTATAACAACCCAAATTATATTCCAGTTGAAGAAACTGAAATTCAAAGAATACAATCCAAGATCATATTGGTAAGAAGTGAGTAGGCCGAGAACTGGATGCAGCTTGGATTTACACTAAAATTTCTTTACCAATTAAGCCAGTGATTCTTATGTTTTGGGGATATTTTTCCTTTAAGGAATAATATCATGGTATCTAAGAATTGTAGCAAACCTTGTCTGATTTTTGCCATGTGGTGTAGAACATTGTTACATATATGTGGCAGGAAATAATTGTGCTTACCTAAGTTAAGAGACCAGGGCTGTCCCATTGAAGGTTAACAAGTTTATCCTTCTCAACTACTAGGAAAGGAATGAAAAAGTATTAAGGGTAAGAATGAACATCAGATGGAAAAAAACATAAGATTGACTCTGCCCTTGTCTTCCCAGCCTTCCACTGTCTTCCTTCATCCGTCAATTTTCAAAACACATGCTAGGAGCTGGGGAGATGGCCAAAGCCTGCCATTCCATGTTTCATTCCTCAGTGCCAGATGTACAAGGTGACACATGTGTCTGGAGTTTGCTTGCAAGTGGCAAGAGGCCCAGGCGTGCCCATACTCACACACTCTCACTTTGCAAATAAATAAATAAAATATTTAAAAAAAATAAGACATGTTAGCATACTTACATAATGATTTAGATTCTCATCATTCTGGAATGTACTTAGATGTAGAATTTCTACTGCATACATTTTTCTTATTGAAGGTTGAGGCATGACTTGTTTTCATAGAGTAAGAGAATTGCAGTTGCAAATATGTAAGTACAGGTTGGCAGCTCAGAAAATGAATGAAACACAGTTTTCTCAGCCAACAAATGTACTCCTGACTTCACTCGGTATAATTGCAAACATCACTACAAATGAGCAAAACGTCCCGCTAACTCACATCTCTCGATCTGGAAATAAGTCTTTTTTGAAGAAAGCAGAGACCTGTCATGTACTCCTGTGAATCTGCTGGATTCAGAAATTTATTTGTATGATTGGATGAAATCATTGCCAGTGTTTCAGTTAAGCTCAGGACTTGTATATACTTTTGTGAGTAAAATTTTCTCCCAATTTAGCTGAGGTTCCTCAGATTTGAGTTTAGTAGACCTGGTACCAATACCCATTTTTCAAACATTAGATAAAGGAGACATCAGGAGAGGCATGAAGCATGGGGAGGAGATGGCAATATGTGTTGAAGCATCCTGTTACTTGACTGAACTGGCTATGCTATTTCACAGGAACGTGCAGATTATGTATATAGAACACCAACGTGAGAGCCATTTCCTTAAGGGCTCAGGGAAGGGCATGCGTGTCCATCGTGGAAGTGCTCCCACTGTATGCAGTGGTGCTGATTGCAGCCTTGCAAGTCCCTCAGCTTTCCGGTGCCTTAATCATCTCCTGGTTCATGGTCATTTATCAGTCACGCTGCTGAGCTCACATCATAAACAGATTCATTTTACAATCCTGGGTGCTCTGGTAGAAGAAAGTTGGAAAAAGCAATACTTGAGAGTCAAATTTAGCAGTGTTTAGGACATAGATAAATAAACATGTATGTTTTGGATTTTTATTATTTTATTGACATTGTTTTCTTCAGCACTACTCATGCTTACCAGAACAATCTCCAGATGACATCTGACTGAGCATTGGCAGCATCCCCAACCTCAGGCAAGTTGGTAGAATTTGAAATTACTCGGTAATGATTCAATCTTCCCAAAGGAAGTACAATTCACTAAAAGGGATATTTCCTGGGGGATGACATAAATGAGATACTAAATCAAACACCATGCCAGAAGACCCTTATTCATACACAGTGACCATTTTTAGATTTTTATACTTTCATTGAACTGCAAAGTATAAAAAAGTATGTATATGAATCAGCCTGTTCCCATTTGAGTTGAAAATTGGGTTATGACATTTAATTAGTTTTGCTATCTTATATGCATATTTAATATTGTTCAAAGGTCTTGTATGTATGTGTGCATGAGGATGGATAGTTTTTCATAAGGTTAAAATACCACATAAAACTTGAAAAAATAGATGTTGGTTTATGTACATTAAGATAGTTAAATCATATGTCATCACAGCTAACTGAGGCAGGAGCTTGTAAGGGCAAATTCCTACATTATTATACCTTCAAAGTGTCTTTTTATTGGCTGTAGTAAGAACCTTTCTGGGAAAATGAAGGTGAATGTGAACAGAAATATTCCTGTTATTTTTAGAAAGCAAGCTGAACACACCCAGATCTGTTCCTATGTGCCATTGTTAGATATAGTTTATATGTACCCAAAGGGTTCCTCATCTTAACCTTTTGAGCATGTGCTCTGTGACCTAGAACTATGCCCAGAAATATTTCTGTCATCTTTCCTTCTTGGACTATGACTTTTAAATGCACATGCTCAATAATGTACACCCTAAATTCAGCATGCTTATGAATATGCACACCTCCAAAATGCTTGCTTATGTGAATATATGAGGTCCTTTGAATAAAATCACCAGGCTTTCATTGTTGGAGGATGGCTCTGCTCTTGGAATAACTTTACTTCCCTTACCTGATGATGGTAAGAAACATTCCTTTCATCTTCTGGCTATACTTACTGGCTTTACACTCGCCAAGGGAAGAACACATGGTATTCTGTTACACAAGTGCTTACTGAAGAGATTCACTTGGTTTGAATAACCAAACACTGGAGTAGACTATCATCAATGGGATGAAATTTGAGATGTGAAATTAAACTCTAAGCTTCAGATTTTCATCTATGCATGATGTTACAATAAGGTACATTAGAGGAATTAAATACCGTCCTACTGATACTTTGCATTATAATATGAAAAGGTCTATGTTGCAGACATATTTTATCTTCTAGAACCTTCTTTTATTTTGTTGCTTTATGAATTGAACTCAGTACTTCACACAATGTTAGGCACAGAGTTACACCCCTAATCCCTCAAAACAAATATAAAATATTAATATTTTATTACCTTGATT
Source organism: Zapus hudsonius (assembly GCA_004024765.1). Taxonomy (NCBI): domain Eukaryota; kingdom Metazoa; phylum Chordata; class Mammalia; order Rodentia; family Dipodidae; genus Zapus; species Zapus hudsonius. The sequence continues at coordinate 41,320 of PVHP010011791.1, forward strand.
CTCATTATCATTTTGTTTTCTCATTTCAGTCTTCAATCTAACCATTTATTAAACTTTTTTCTTTACCTATTATAGCCTAAATACATTGTGAGGTAGGATGCACTGTTTGTATTTTCTCAATTAATGCTCACAGCAACCCTGACAGAAAAACAATCTAACTTTTCAATCTGAGCAAACTGAGACACAAGAAGAATAAACAGACTTTTTGAAAACACTGACACATTAAAGATTAGGAAATAAGAATTAGTTCTCCTTGACTCCAGCAATGTGATCTTTTCTACTAATACAACTTTCTTTTTAAACAATCTTCTTTTTAAACCATCCAGTCAAAAATTATTTCCTTGTTTGAAAATTATGTTTAACCCTTTAGTTTTATAGTTTTTAAAAATAATTATTGGGGAGGGGGAGAAAGAGAGAAAGAAGTGGCACCAGGGCCTCTTATTGCTGTAAATGAATTTCAGATGCATGCATCACTTTCTGCATCTGGCTTTTATGTGTGGCATTGGCAAATCAAACCCCAGGCCAACAGGCTTTGCAAGTAAGTGCCTTTAACCACTGAGTTATCAAGTTCTTTAGTGTGACATTCAATAGCCTCTTTAACCCAAGTCCCTGTTGTTTTTCTACTCAAGTCTCATGACTTCTTTTTCACATGTTTTATTATTTGTTCATATGGACTACTTTCCTAAATAAAACTGGATTTCTGTTTTGTTCATTTTTTACTTAGTTGCTGGCTCCTGCTGCTAAATCTTATTAGGATCAATGCCATCTCATCCATGAAATCTCTCTGTACTAAAAAAATATTTTAAATAAAGATTAACCAGGCTAGTCATTCCTGCAACCAGACCCCATTTTGTAGGTATTTGCACATCTACCTTAACTCATTCATTCAATTCCAGCAGGAAAGAAACTCGACTTTATATCTTCCATTTAGTATAGCATACTTTTTAGTATAGAGATACTCTCGTTTTTTTTTTTTCTTTCATGAAAGAATTAAGGTAATTTGTGACTGGAGAGAAATGGATTTCTTGTTTTATTAGTGTGGTTCTTTTATTGTTGATACCCTAGAAATTTTAAGGCTGTTAAAGTCAAACTAGCTCACAATAGAATCTCTAAGTGTTACTCTCAGGATTGGTCTGGAAGAGTAATAAATGAAACATATTCACTCCTGGAATGCATTTTAAAATGTCAAAGTTCCTAGATTTGAAAACAATGATAATGACGTTAATGTGGAAAACATGTGTAGTAATTAAGGATGTATATGCATGTGTGTGCACAATGTTAGACTTTTGATTGCATTGATATATCTACTTACCTAAGACTAGACCCCATTTCTGACACAGAAAGTTAAGATAATTTGTCAGTAACACATGCATTGCTACAAGTCATAATGGTAAAAGTATTATAAATTAAGGCACCCGAGGGTCATTCAACTCAGCTGGCAGTACACCTGAATGAGAAAAGAACACTGACTTAATCTCCAAGCCTGTCATTTATTTCTTTCACACAGAAAGTATGGCACACAGGTGGTCGGAAGTCAAAGATCACCCTCTGCCTGCAAGCTTCATGTGGCACGATACACATGCATGGCACCTGCTGGGTGAAATCAGAAAGTCACTAGAATGAGACACAATTTTAGTGACCCAGGTCAAAGGCCACTGTGCTTGTGGTGTTTTACAAATGCTTGACAGATTAAATACACACCTCCTAGGGTTAACAAATAGACCACGGAGCTAAAAGCATTCGTATGTATTAAAGCTTCATTCAGAATTCTTCTCATGAAAAGACAGGTCATGTAAGATTAGTAGTGTGGTTACAATAATTTCAGTTCTGAAAAATTCTACTCTAGAAAGTATTCCTATGTGCGATATCCAGGCAGGTCATCCAATGTGAAGACTAGAAAAAGAAAAAAAAAAAGATATGAAAAGTAGAAAAGCGACATTTCCATCCAGAAATATTCCTTCCCAGAAATAGAGCAATAACTTTTGTTATTTAAAAGCACAAGGCTCTATATTACATAACGAGGGTTTTTCAGAGAAACAGGTAGAAGATATAATGTTAGTAAATTATTAGGCAATATGCCATGTTATGTCTCTCTTATCCACTTTTCCATTTGCAGACATCTAAAACAAGTGACTATTAAAAAAATCTTGGAAGTTAATGCTAAAACCCATTTGCCAACAGGGAAATATAAATCAAAGAATCTATCTCATCCCAGTCAGAATTACTATCATAAAGACAATAAAAGGGCTGGGATGATGACTTAATGGTTTTTAAAAGCACTTGGTTGGAAAAGCCTGCTGGCCTGGGTTTGATTCCCCAGTACCCATCTAAAGCCAGATGCACAAAGTGATGCATGCATCTGGCGTTCTTTTGCAGAGGCTGGAGGCCCTGACCCACCAATTCTCTTGGTCTGTCTCTCTTCTCTCTCTACTTGAAAATAAATAATTAAATAAAGATTATATTTGGAAAATCTAAAAAAGATAGAATTTCTATATGACTCAGCTATATCACTCTTGGGTGTATACCTGAACAAATTTAAGTCAGTGTATAACAGAGATACCTTCACATCCATATTTATTGTGGCTCTATTCATAATAGTTAAGTTATGGAGTCAGTCTAGATGCCTAGCAATAGATGAATGGAGAAAAAAATGATGATTTTATGTATGTATGTACATATGTGTGTATGTATATATATATATATATATATATATATATATATATATATATGTATGTATATATAAAATAGAATTTCGTGGCTGGAGAGATGGCTCGGCGGGTAAGGCACTTGCCTCTAGTGCCTAAGGCCCCGGGTTCAATTCTCCAGGACCCACATAAGCCAAACCCACAAGGTGGTGGCCCTGGTGCATTCTCTCTCTCTCTCTTTCTCTCTCTCTCTGCTTGAAAACGAATAAATAAAATATTTAGAAAAAAATAGAATTTCGTTCAGTGATAAAGTTAACAACTTTGTTATTTGGAGGAGAATGGAAGCAACTGAGAATTTTTACAGTAAGCAAACAAAGACAAATATCACACATTTGCTTTATATGCAAATAGAAAAAATAGATGCAAATATATTTGATCTAG